>LVTN01001739.1:2166-51087 GCA_001649415.1 Musa itinerans
AGGAGGAAGCCGAAAGTGGACGTAGGTCAAGATTGACCGAACCACTCTAAATCTCGGTTTGCATTTACTTTGAGCATCTTATCTTTACTGCAAACCTCCTCAATAGCTTACTGCCTTCTGCTCATTTACGAACGTATTTCATAGTTACATATTTTCCGAATCGGCGTTTAGACGGAAATCAGTTTTATCGTACGAACATCATATTTCAGTTTGTGCTTACATTTTGATTTCCATCATAATTGCAAACTGCCTTCATAGATTTACTTTAACGTTATCTCGCTTGATTAAGTTAAAGTAATCTTAGAATCGGCTTTCACACCGAAATCGCCTCTATCGTACGAATATCATATTTCAATTTGCGCTTACATTCTGATTTCCATATAACTGCAAATTGCCTTCATAGATTTACTTTAACGTCATCTCGCTTGATCTTAAGTTAAAGTAATCTTAGAATCGGCTTTCACACCAAAATCGCTTTTATCATACAAACGTAATTTTAATCGTCGAAAGTTTTCCGCTGTTCTAATTCCCCCCCCCCCCCTCTTAGTGCTCTTAATCCTAACACAAGTTTCCTCTTTTCGTGATGTGCACGTAAGATTATTTGAAACCTAAGTATCTAAAAAAGTAGTGATAAGAAGGAATTTTAATTCATTATTTATTAGGTTTAGTGTAAATAATGTTTTTTTCTTTATTTTTTTTTATTTTTTATCTAGTTTTAACTTTAATGTATTTATTTATTTATTTTAAAAAATTAGAGTAAGTAACAAATATTTGGTTTGACCCGAAGATATCTTTATTTTTTTTTAACAAAGAATAAATATTGGAGGCGAGATTTGAGTCTAGAATATTACAATAAACTGTAAAAGAAAATTACCAATTAGTTTAGCTAATACCTTCCAAAATATGTGAGATGATGTTTTGAATCTTCCTTCTACCTTTGATAAGTGAACCTAATACACCATCACCACATCAATGTTTAACAATGATACCTAACTGTACCTTATAATACATCACCACCATATCCATATACATTATAACAGGGAAGAACTCGAAACAAGCAACATAAGGTAATCGAGTTAGGTATCACGTTGTAATACTCTCATGCATCAGTGTCTTTAATTATCCTAACAAATTACAGCAAAATTTGCCTCAAAAAATCCATAATCCATCCTCACACAAAATTTGGTTTGCCTCCACTATCTATATTGAAGTAAATCATGCTTTCATGATGAAGCCTCAGTAACTACCACTTTTCAGCACCCAACTCTGACTGCATCATGCATCATATAGGACGAGAAGAGCATATATGTTTGGTAAACTACTGCTAACTATATCGAAAATACTTAGTGTCATGACCATGTTATCAAAACATCATCTATCTATCTAGTACAAGAAAATTTTGGTTGGCCACAGACCATAATTGGCACATCCAGGTGCTGACCTAGAGATGATCTCACAGTAAGACAAAACCCATGTATGATAAAGAAGGCAAAAATGGTAAGCATAAGTTGATACCACCAATAGCAGAACTTGGTGGTGGCCGAGGAGTGTGTTCTCGAAGAAGCTGCAAACTCCTCTTATCCTTGTTCTCCTGCCTGCCTTAGAACATCTTGAAGAGCAGACCACCATGAGCAGCGAAGAATGGTGCGAAAACTAGAGATTCCACTGCCATCAGCTTGATGAGGATGTTAAGTGATGGCCCAGATGTGTCCTTCAGAGGATCCCCGATGGTGTCGCCTATCACAGCAGCCTTATGGGCATCTGATCCTTTAGGGCCGAGCACCCTAGCATGCTCCGATGCACCAGCCTGAACAATCCAACATGACATTAGTAATGGTTGCTTACAGGTGGGAACAAAGTTTAAAGTGGAGAAGGCTGAAGGCGCATGATCTTTGAACATTATCATCATCCTAAATGGCTTGAAGTATCATTCATATACATGTCCTCGCATATACCAGTATGAGAGTGTAGGGAAAACTAGAAAATGCAACATGAAATGTTTAGGGTGGAAGAACCTCAATATACTTCTTTGCGTTATCCCATGCACCACCAGTATTTGATGAAGATATGGCAATCTGTTTAGCACAAAGAATAATCACCAATAAGAGGTGCACAAATTTTCTAGTTCATACTTCATATAAGCTTAGCTGATTCTACATACCTGAACTCCAGAAACAAGGGCACCAGCAAGAACCCCAGCCAGAGTCTCCACACCAAAGAAGGTTCCAACAATTAGAGGTGTGAGCATCACCAGAGCACCGGGAGGAATCATCTCCCTGATTGAGGCATCAGTGGAGATCTTAACACAGGTGGCATAATCAGGTTTAGCATTACCCTCCATAATCCCAGGAATGCTGTTGAACTGTCTGCGGACTTCCTCTACCATCTTCAGAGCTGCACTACCAACACTCTTCATGGTCATGGCTGAGAACCAGTAAGGCAGCATGGCACCAACAATTAACCCAATGAAAACTTTTGGTGTGAGAACATCCACAGTGGAGATTGCCGCCCTACTCACAAAGGCACCGAAGAGTGCAAGCGACACCAAGGCAGCAGAACCAATGGCAAAACCCTAAAAAAGAGCAAGCAATATAACCACAAATTTCAAGTGCATCAACTAATATAAGAAAAGTTACAAATATGGAAGGAAGAACAATTTGCGGTAAGATTGCCAAATACAGCATCAGATTGGTTTTCAAAGAAGCCTCTGAATAAACCAGGTAAGCATCATTTCACAACATGTTTAATCAAAGTATGCAATTGCCAAGTGAATGATGACTTCGCAGCTATGCTCATCACCACCACCATAAAGTAAGTTAGCCAGTCATGTTTAAATAGATTAGTGATAATAGAACAACAAAGATTTTTGTTTAAAGCTAATCACACCTTTCCGATGGCAGCGGTAGTATTGCCTGCAGCATCCAATGCATCAGTTCTCTCACGAATCCTGTGGCTCATGCCAGCCATCTCAGCAATACCGCCAGCATTATCACTGATGGGACCATAGGCATCAATAGCCAGCCCAGTTGCAATGGTGCTCAACATGCCAAGGGCAGCAACCGCAATGCCATACATGGCAGCAAGACTAAAACTAACAAATATGCTGACAGCAATAGCAAAAATTGGGATGATGACAGATTTGTATCCCAAAGCAAGCCCAAAGATGACATTAGTTGCAGCACCAGTTCGGCATGAGTCAGCGACATCTTGCACAGGGCTGCAAAAAAGTTGTAAGAAGAAAACTCTCTTAATTACAACCACACACAAGCTTGGATAAATTTATAGAAAATGAGTTTCTAACCTGTATGCATTGCTCGTATAGTACTCCGTGACAAACCCAATAACCAGGCCAGCCCATAATCCAATTGCAACACAGAAGAACAGCTCCCTAGCAGTTAAAAAAGGGTGTAAATTGCTGCTTAAGACCCTAATCTATTAAGCAAATAAGTGTATATTTAGTTACCAATTCTTCACTTGCTTCTGCTCACCAAAATTGAAGATTGTGAAGGAACTCGGAAGAGCTATCCAACTAACGGTTCCAATACCAATGGTCATAAGAGCAGTGGAGATTATGAGCTGCTTCTTAAGTGTAGGTTCAATCTCTTGCACTGCCTTTATTTCAGAAAACTCAGTAGCAAAAAGTGTAGTTATCAAGCAAACAATGATACCCATGGAGCTAATAAGCAAGGGGTAACACATTGCAGTAAGGTCATGGTTGATTCCGAAGGAAGAAATAGAAGCCACAACCAGGGCAGCACATGAGGACTCAGCATAAGAGCCAAAAAGATCAGAGCCCATCCCAGCAATATCTCCGACATTATCTCCAACATTATCAGCTATCACCTGTAACACATATCTAGAAGCTTAATTGGACAAAAGAATTAGTGTTTAATACATTAGGATTACCAGCACAAACTGAATATGACATCTATTTATCTGTGAGATAACGCTGAGAATTAAATATAAATGAAAGAGAAGACACAAAATTAACAAAATATAGTAATAATAGATATTCTGCATTGTTCAAACAACTACCAGTTGTACAACACTAAAGGAAGTTACTGATAAAAAGAACTTTTCAGATATTAAACTGATAAGAAAAGATACTACACTTGATCTTAGCCAAAAGGTATGTTCGGATGACACACTAAAAACTTACAGCTGGAAGAACTTTTCGGATGACACACTAAAAACTTACAGCTGGATTTCGAGGGTCATCTTCAGGAATGTTCCTCTCAACCTTACCAACCAGATCAGCACCAACATCAGCCGCTTTTGTGTAAATACCTCCACCTACTCTTCCAAAAAGAGCCATGGAGGAGCCTCCAAGACCATAACCGGTTATGGCTTCAAATAGACCTTCCCAGTCATCACCATAATACAATTTGAATAGGTTAATTGCAATGTAGAGCACCAGAAGGCCATTTGCTGCAAGCAAAAAGCCCATAACTGCTCCAGACCTGAATGCGGTAATAAAAGCTTTTCCAACTCCTTTCCTTGCTTCTAAAGTTGTTCTTGCATTGGCATATGTTGCAATTTTCATCCCAAGAAAACCAGATACCACAGAAGTGACAGCACCAAGCAAAAAGGATGCAGTACTAAAGAGAGCATTTGCAAGTGCCGGTTTGCAGTACTTATCCTTGCTATAGGTGCATGGCTGGCTTTTTGTGCTGAAGCCTTCCACAGAGCCAAGAAAGAGGAAGATCAAGACTGCAAAACCGGCCATGAAGACTCCAACATACTGGTATTCAGTGAAGAGGAAGGAAGTTGCTCCTGTTTACAGGTATGACAGGTGAATGTCAGATATCTATTTTACAAGTCCAAAGTTAAGCAAACATATTTTCCTACTCCCTTTCGTTAAAATAAATAAAATGGGTAAAAAAGAATCAGCAATGAAAGTAAGACACCAAAAACCAAAACGTATTCGATGGATTTAAACATTTTAACATATTATCCTATGTCTTGCCATGTTGACAAGGTCAATGGTCATAGGCAACAACTCAGTGTGATCTATATGTCATAATATGAAACACTATTGCAAGTTCTTCACCATTAAATGGATTAAAAAAATTATTTAATACATCAAAATTAGATGGCAGCCAGTTATCATGAGAAAATAAAAGCTGACTAACCTGACGTGCTATTAATATTGACATATCAACATTCAATAGATCATGGATCAGAATATTAGTTGTTTTTAGCACTTCTCTAATACCGTCACTGATAAGCTTCACGGCCAGATCAGCTAGGAACAAAAGCCACACTGACAAATGTAACTTGCATCTTATTTGTAGTGATACTGGAACTAGGTGGTATTGTTCTTGCCCACAATACAGAAGCAAGTTCCATGACCCACTAGAAAGATAGATATTCATCTCAATGAAGTGATGAACACAAAGCAAAATTATAGTTGTTTCACATCCCATGATCAAGAAACCTCTAGATGCCAAGCAGGGAAAAAGTGTTTTTCTCTTTACATGCATTATTCATGAATTTGCACGAACCAAATTTGTGCTATGTACAACCAAGAATGACACATACAACATAAGTAATAGATCTTAAACGTCGGATAAATTTGCTAAATCCATGTCACCTAAATTTCTAATTACTTCTATTTCTATTTGCAAGTTTTGCCAAAGTGAAAAGTAACTTCAGATGTTAGCTTTCACGAACCATTAAACTGATTATTTCTGATTCAACAATAAACTATGCCAGCTAGGAGTCGGCAACCAGCATAGCCAAGTGAATCAACACACAAAAAACTTGTGTCAGGAAAGCTGTAACAGCCTTTGGAATCCATTTAAAGGCATGTCCTTCCATCAACTCAGACAAACAAACTCTAAGGAATCACTATAAGCTTTTTCAATGACCTTTGAGCAAGAAAATTACCAGAACAAATTCATAGCGATAGAAAGCATGGCTTCTAACAACCAAATACAGTAGCGAAATTGCCACTACAAACAGTTACTCGTATAACAAGACAGATGGTGAAAAAGCAGTATCAAGTCAAATAATATATACAAGGAAATGAGACTAAAGGATGTCAAGTTAAAGCAACTAGAGCAGCTATGCTGGATTTTAATATGAAGAAAAGAGGAGGTTTAACATGAATTCACCGGAGCACAGATTCGGAGATAAAGCTATTCTTAACACTATACCACAAGTTATTTTTAGACAAAAGGAATTCACAAACACATGGACAACAAAAAAGCAAGATCAGATCCAAGTCTCAAGAGGTGCCCTTTGTACCATGCCAAAAAAAGCAAGCTCAGCACAAAAGAGTAGAGATGGAGAAAAACAATCCCCAGAAGAAAACCAAGTTAAAAGAAACGAGTTTGCACTGACTGGAGCAATGTTCAGCCAACAAGAATTCATTAACAACAAAGGAAACTGAAAATTCCAATTAGAGTTATCCATCATGTATATATATATATATATATCCCCGAAAAATCACTTTTTTTTTTATAAAAAACTAACATCGTTCACGATATCTTAAAGAAATAAACTTGGTCAATCGGGTCAGGTAATTAGAAAGGATAGTATCAAAACTAGTGATTTTTCTTTCATTTTCTAAAGAAGACCTTCGGAAATGGCGCTCTGGATCTCGGCGCACTTAACCACGACGTTGTGATCGTTGATGAGGTAGTCGGAGTACCCATTCTTGTCGTTGCTTCCGCCCTCCGGCTGCCTCTCCGGCGAGAGCTTCACGGTCGACACGAGCAGCCACTGAACCAGCGCGAAAGCGATCCCGACGGCGGCGGCCACCGGGATCAAGATCTCCGTCACTTGGTCTGTGAGCATCGCCGCCCCCATCGGATGGTACCTGTGACGGAAACTCAGGCGGCGGGCAAGGCGCAGGAAGATGACGAGGGTCGAGGGTTTGAAGGTATATATAGGGTGGACCTTTGGGCGCCTCTCCTACGCTTAAATAGAGAGAGAAAGAGAAAGATAGTAGGGCGAATTTTGAAATGGACAATTTGCGGGAGATTTGTTTGTTTATTCAAAGATAAGAAATGAACAAAATCTTTACCGCAATCAAATATTAAGTAATATAAAATTTTCCACTGCGTATTAAAAATGAGATGATATACTAAATGAGACGACAACATGGCGTCCTCGGAAACAAATAGAGCACCGCCACCGCAGAGTGATGGTGGTCATTCCTGTTGGCTGTTCCTTCTTTTTGACCCAGGCGACACAAAGTGCGTCCCCCACTAACGTGTCGACCGCTCGTTAAAGTAGAGATAGATAGTTTCCGACTGGACTGGTAGGTAAGGTGGGTGGAAAACGACTGACTGGGCGAGGCAACAAAAAGCGGCCCCCGCAGCATGTGAAGAAGACGCACGCTCAGGTTCTGCTTCATCGGGGATGCCCCCAATTAAAGGTGCATCCTCCTCCTCGTCATATAACTTCTTATGTCCACCTTCTTCCTCGATTCGATGGGGAGGATAACGAAAGTTTTCTATTTTCGTGGAAAATAACATTGCAATTATTGTTCTTGGTTGGTTTACATGTAAGAGCCCATTTTTGAGCCACAAGCAATGGCTTCCGCACAGCATTGGCTAGTAGGCTGCCATGCTATAATATAAATATAGCATATTTTATTGGGGATATAAATATGCATATCACAACTATAAATAAATTCATTGATTTTCTTTCTTTTTTTTAATTAAATATTTAAAATATAAATATGTTCTCGAACGCAACTATAGTAATTGTCCAAGCAATGAAAAGCATTTCTTCCTTGAGATATCTATCTCTTGCCTTTACGAACACAAAAACAAAAGCTATGCCAGCATCTATTTATTCAATGCATATGTTCCTCGTTGCTTCAGGATAAAGGTATCGACTTTGGTCATATGACTTCTTCATGAATCATCTTTCACATCGCACCTCATCTCTAAACTTTGGTGTTGCTATTTATTCGTGCGTCTTCCTTCCTGTGAAGGTAAACTCATTTCACACGAAAACATGAGGTCGGATAGTGTTATCGCTACTAAACTAAGGATGGACCAATCTCGAAGCTAATTACATGTTGCCCTATAACTATAACCTTTAACATTATGATCTTTATATTTTAAAAAATTATATTAATATCTCTATAGTTATGAAAATAAAATAATTATATTTATTTATCTTAACAATATCAATTTTATCAACGAAAATATGAAAATAAATGATAAAAATATAATTTTAACGTTCGATAGTAGACAACATCGATGACAAACAATGGCACAACTGATATCGGTGGTGGCAAACCCCTCTCCTTTTGCATTTGTGTTGGCGTCGATACAGATATCAAGTGACCCTTTCGATCCATGCTCCCTCACCATAATCTACCTCGTGTCCAACCACCTCCCCGATGAGTGGTTGTTGTTGTTAGACGAGTCCATCACTTCCGCTTGTACCTCCCTGATCATCTGCAGCACCTCCTATATTAGAGGTTGCTTCTCCGTCTTAACTGTTATGCATGCCCATCCTCCTCCTTCCCGCCCTCACCCCACGACCTCATCTCCTCCTCCTTCGTTGCAGCCTCCCCCCTCTTCTACCGCATGCTTGAGTCTCACCTTCCCAAGCCCTCCTTCCCCCCTCTCCAATGTCAGCTTTAGTGTCCTCCTAGAGCTCCTTACAGAATACCCCATTCCAAGACCTAGTGGAGGAGCATGGCATCGACATCCCTCGGTGGGTTTGCTCCATGTGGGAGGAGGAGCGGAACAACTCCATCGAGGACCCCAGGTCGTTCGAGAATGAGGCATTCGAGGAGAAGCTAATGACATTACTGAACATCATGGTGGCATGCATAGCGATCAAGGCAAAGAAGCAATCACCAATGCGAGAGGCACAAGAGAAGCTGATGTTCTTGTCCAATAGTAGCAAACATTCATCGGGGAGGTGGTCAGATATGTTACAGAGCTTGGTGAGGGAGAATGGATCGGAGGGCAATGCCTACACGATATCTGTGTTAACACCGACATAGATGCAAAGGGGGAGAGATCTGCCACCACCGACGCTGGCGACGCTATTGTCCGCCATTGATGCTGCCACCATCAAATATTAAAATTATTTTTTTACCCTTTATTTTCATATTTTCGTCGATAAAACTGATATCGTTATGGTAAATAGACATAATTATTTCACTTTTGTAACTAAAAAGATATCAATGTAACTTTAAAGTACAGGGACCGAGATGCTAAAGCAAACTAACTATACGAGACAATATGTAATTAGCCCTGAATCATGTTGGCATTATTACTTTTGGTCAAGGTACTTTTGTAATTTTTATTTGAAATTAGTATTGAGATAGAATTCTTTGTATCATATAACCCAATAATGATAGTACAAAAATAGTTCACTTATGAGATAGAATGTGTTGAAAAATCAAGATAAATCAATTGATAAACAAATTGATTACATAAAAATTGATTCGATGAAAAATTACATGAGTATTCTTAACTTAATTATTTTATTTTTAAGTTAAACATGTGATGTAGTTGACCCATCGATTTGACCAACGATCGAATAACTCAAGACTTATTTGATTTTGATAACTATGTTTCATGTACTTGTATTTATGAGCGTACTTATCGAATATATTTAAAGGAATGATTGAAATTTCGTATTGTACTAGAGTTTTGAGATTCACTCGGTACAAGTGTGATAATGTATACCGAACGTCATATTTAGGTATACCGCTTAGTGTATATATATATATATATATATAAAGTGAAAATAAATGTTTTCGTCGAGGTGTCGTCTTTCTTCTCCCCGCGCGGATGAGAAGTTGCTAACAGACGAAGAGGGAGAGAGATCCAGATTCTCCTCTTCTTCTCCCTTCTCCCTCGATCACCACCCAATTTAGGATGATAACGGGTGAAAACAGTCCCAATCGATGATACCCTCTGGTATGGGCGGTATTATTCGAAATTAAAAATCTTAATTTAAAATCGGTGATAATTAATATGATGATTGGGAGAGAGGAAGAGGATAATTTGAACTCATCTTCGCTGGAGGTTAATTACTTCAATTTAGACAAAAAAAAAACTTCTAATATAACTCAAATGACTCCAACATTTGGATAATTAAGCCTCTAATTACCGTATCAAACCCAACGAAGTATGGCCATTGATGCCCCACCCGGTCTGATTCGCGTCAGTCACGCACACGATGATGATGCCCTGTGTGCGCAACGGCGGAAAACAGACCGGTTGTTTGTTCTTTGTTGTCTCCTTTCGCTCCCTGCTGCCGAGACTCGAGAGGAAGGCGGAGGCAGATCAGTCACCCGGGTGATGGCGCCGAAGGTCGGGCCGCTGCTGCCGGTGTCCGATCGCAGGGGTGGCGACGATGGCGCCCTCCTCTTCAAGGGCTCCGCCATGACCATGCGAGGCGCCTTCGCCGCCCTATCCTACATGACCTGCGCGGTCTCCCCTTCTCTATCCTCTTTTTCTTTCGTTGATCGTTCTCGAGCTCGCATATTTTGTTTCTTTAATGTTTTGAGATGAACGTAGATCTTCAACGAATTTGCTTTGGAGTTGTTGTGAATCTCTTCCGCATTTAGCAGAATGACTCTTCTATTGTTCGGACATAGTGTTTCAGTTAGGTTTTATGCGCGGCTGCTTCAGATTTGAAGCTCGTTTGCAATTTGATTTGAGTTGGCAAGTGATCTGTAGGTATTTGTGTGAATTCGATAATCTTGAGGTTAGAGTTGTTCAAAGAGGTTTGAACCGAATCATTAAGGGTCGAATCGAACCAAATTGCAAAAACAGTTCGGTTAGTGAAAGGTACATGTATACATGTACACATGTATATATATACATATATATATATATATACATATATATATATATATACATATATATATATATATACATATATATATATATATACATATATATATATATATACATATATATATATATATACATATATATATATATATACATATATATATATATATACATATATATATATATATACATATATATATATATATACATATATATATATATATACATATATATATATATATACATATATATATATATATACATATATATATATATATACATATATATATATATATACATATATATATATATATAATGAATTGATTCTGTTCGGTGAACCAGTTAAGTTTAATTGAACCAAATCAGAATTTTGATTCAATTGGACCTACATTCTCACAAAGTTTATATTAAAAATATCATTCTAAACAATTGGATCTATGCACAAGTGGTTTTTTTACTTTTTTATTGAAAGATGCTAAAGAGGAATAAGGACTTCACAGGCTGTCCTTTTTTATTAATGATGAGAATATGCAGCGATGCATACAAATCAACAAATGAGTTTCTACAAATCAATAAGGAATTGTTAACGAAAAGGATAACAAAAAAAATAAGGTTCATACCTGAGTCGAGAGAGCATGACCAAGAAGGGGACGAGGAGGAAGAGCAGCAGAGATGAAGAGTGGTGAACTCACCAAGTTTGGGAAGGGATTATTGAGTTTTTAAGACTTTTAGGTTGAGTTGGTATTTTTTAAAATTAAAATCGACTTGGTTCGGTCCGAACCGGTTAATCGAATTGAAGAAGAGTACCCTCCCAAATTGGAATAATTTATAGTCTTCAAAACTGAATTATTGATAAACCACTTTGGACCGAATCGGTTCGGAACAGGTCAATTCAGGTTCGGTTTATTTTTCCGATTCGATTTGAACACCCCTACTTGAGGTAGTAGTTTTATCTCATACAAAAAACAAAATAATTAATATCTAGTCAACCCAAGAACACGAAAATAATAGCAAAGATGGGAAGGGAAGGGCTGATAATCTTTCTGTTTAGAGGCGGAAAAACAATTGGACAGTCAGTTGGTAATGGCCAATTACATAGAGAGTACTTTTGTAATGATGACATGCTACATATAGATTGCTCAAGAATTGTACATTTTCTGATACAGAAATGCTTCTTTCTGTTTGAAGCACTTGATCGCAACTTTTAGTTTGGTATCTTACAGAGCTGAGGTTTAGAATTTCTGTTGAGGAGGGAACTGTAAGGTATTATTGGCTTTTGGTTTCCAACATGAAGGCATATGGATGCAGCTCTGATTGGAAACCATGACGTGAATTCTGTTGCAGAAGAGAGAAAACATAGGGTTTTCTTTTTAATAGATTTCCAAGATTGTCCAGCATGGCTTTTACATGGTAGGCTGGACTATTTTACAATCACATGGCTAGTGCTCATAAAAATTACCATTGTTTCCCATTGGTTTATAATTGTCCTTTCTTCTCTTATTTTTATCATCCCATTTACCTTTTGTGTTGGTTGTACCTTTTGCAGTGCTTCTGGTTATGTTCAACAAAGCAGCTCTATCTTCATACAATTTCCCTTGTGCTAATGTTATTACTCTTTTCCAGATATTTTATATTTTTATGTCATTCTTCCCCTTTGTGACTTGAATGTTTATCTGTTGCTGATCACTTTACGTGACACATTAGGTTAATGATATCATCCTGGGGCGATCCCAAGGATGCTTGATACGGTGAGGAATAAATTGAAATCTAAGTAACGTTAGGATGACATCAGCTGGTTTTTGCTAGCTTGGAAAAGATGAAGTAAAAGTTTAGAAAATAGAAGGAGAACAGGTAGAAATCATGGAGAAGAGACTATGCCTCTAATATCTGTTCATAACCATATTTTATCAAAATAAATTTTGTTTACAATCTGAAAAAAAAAATTTCACCCCTCTATTTTATAAAAAATGTCTAGCTACTTCTATACTTATTCTAGGGCCACCATGCCCTCCAGGACTTATATAACTAATGTATTTTAACAACCTAGTATGAAGGAACTGTTAAAAAGTGAAATGCATGAAGGAACTGATTAAGAATACACATGTGCTTTGGCCGCAGAACCTAATATCTGTTCTCACTTCTCTGTCCAATTATATCATTGTCCGCCTCTTTCTAACCATAAATTGGTGATAAATATAAAATCCAATTCTATCTAATATATTACTGTTGGAGCCACCATATAATCAAACCTCAGGATAGCGACTTTTCATCAGATTTTATTAGCCATTAGACAGTTTCACTGCTTATTTGTGAAGATGAGCAAAAACACAAAATGATAGCAACCACTAAAATATACCATGAAACATATTACAGAATATAGAATCTTAACCCTGGTCCAAACTTCTCTGCCTTGCTCCAAGCAAAATGTAAGAATCTAGCACCAGGAGAATTAACTTTCCCTCATCTTATGGAGGGATTATGATGTATGACGATCAACTTGTCTATATGCATAGTTTTAAGCGCTTCTAGCATCTCTCCCACGATGAAAATGCTATCAAC
Source organism: Musa itinerans (assembly GCA_001649415.1). Taxonomy (NCBI): domain Eukaryota; kingdom Viridiplantae; phylum Streptophyta; class Magnoliopsida; order Zingiberales; family Musaceae; genus Musa; species Musa itinerans. The sequence continues at coordinate 15,510 of LVTN01001739.1, forward strand.
TACTCATTTGTATAGGTTAATTTCTGTATTTTCTCTCAGATGAACTTCTTGTTTCGTTGCAGAGGTAAGTTCAACATGCATTCTTTATGCAATGAAGCATTGTAGAATTATTTGTTTTTCAAATGGTGAACCACATAAAGCAGGCCTTGTACCTCCTGAAGCCATATTGCACACTCTTCCCCTTTCCATGGCATATTTGCTTTACCTGGTACGCAGCACATATTCTCTATGAAAATGAACTTGGCTATATTTTTTTATCTGCTACTATTAGAATCATCAGTGATATCATGCAAATCATCATGGCAAAAGCTGGCTACAATGGAGTCTGTACGTGGAGTAAATGTTCCAACGTATACCGCCCTTAGGCGTACAACTGTTGTGTTTACAATGATTGTGGAGTATCTACTTACAAGGCAAAAGTACACCTGCCATGTTGTCGGCAGGTAACTAAATTTTTGAAAACTTATTTTTTCTTGAGGCTTGGCATTTTATCAAACCAACTAAATGCAAGTGTTTTATGGACCACAGGGCTTAAATTTGTAATGTGATTGTTCCTGAACAGTTTATATATTGAAACATAGATCAGCATTCATTTGTGTTTAATATGACCGAAGACTAAGAGTTATTTTGAGGTGCAGCTGGATTCATTTTATTTTTTGCTGACAGTATTCGAGGGCAATGTCCCTAACATTTTTTTTCAAATTGAAACATAGTGGTCTGATCTAATTTCTAATATCATAAAAGCATTTTCCATTCATTTTCTTATTTCATTCTTGATGGCATGACCAAGGATTTTACCAGTGTTACATTGATTGTTTTTGGAGCTTTTGTCACCGGAGCTCGAGACTTAATCTTTCAGTGCTTATGGCTATGGCATGGTTTTTGCTGCTAACATGACAACTGCAATATATCTGGCATCTATAAACCGTGTTGCTAGTATCCCCGTCCTTACTACACACTTCTACTTAATTTTCATTCTTTGCTTCATCTTCACATTTTTGCTTGATTTTTCTCTTTTCAAGGAAAATCCAGTGGTCTCAATAGCTTTGGTCTCGTGTGGTGCAATGGTAATCATGCTGGGACAGCCTCAGTTTAGACCCATTCATTTGACCAAAATTATTAACAATCATTTAATGGAATGAGGTTTATATTTTTTTTATCATTGTTGTTTTTCAGGAACAGTATGTGGACCAATCTTGTTATTATGGACATATTTTCGTGGTGATTTAGGGCTTACAATGAATTTTCCCTATCTTCATTCTGTTGGATTTCAGGTAGGTCTCAGTGTGTGTGTGTATGCAAGCTTGCCCTTGTGTGTTTGCTTGCAAGCATTTGTGGTCTTTCTTCTTTTTTCTTTTACTTGTTTTCTTTTTTAATTATATTCTGTCTGTTAGAAATAGAGTATAAAGCAAAGCGCAAAGTAGCAAAAGATTCAGCTTCTTCACTGAGTCTACACTGTTAGAACAATTGCTGGTTGATTTTTGCAGGTTGTGATGCTACTTTCCTGTATATTGGCATTTTTTTGAACACAACCTTGAATTCTGCACTCACACGGACAATGTGCGGCAAACTGAAGGTTTGATTTCCTTTACAGCTGGCCCCTTTTGTTACTCATTTCTTGCATTTAAATCTTTTTTATGTGGAATTCGGTCTGTGTTTCTTTAGGATCTATTTACCATCGGACTCCGCTGGCTGTTGTTTGGTGGGCTTCCTTTTGATGTGGTAAGATCATATTCTCTTCCCCATTCTGTCGGCTTTTTCAGTTCCACAGTCCTGAAGTTCTGAGTTACTTCCTCTCCAGCTGAATGTCACCGGCCAAATTCTTGGTTTTGTGGGCTCTGGTTTCTACGCATACTGTACTGTAAAGTCAAGGGAAAGTAGAATTTCATACAGCTGAGCCAGATATATGACGGGATAAGCCACCAATGAGGTCCTGGATTTCACTCATATCTCTCTTGTGAGATGGAATTAGCACCTGGTGGTGCCAGCTCTCCTCCAGGTATGAAATTTTTGTGGATGTTACATACGCCTCTTGATGATCCATATGCATGCATGTGAAACAGAACCTTCGCTTAGCTGTTTGAGGTTATCGATTGCATGTGATTGCATTATTTTTTTTTCCCGCTGACCTAGTAGTATGATTATATTTCAGGCTTTGTTTAGAATTGACGAAACTACTTTCTTTTCCCTCTTTGAAACGAAGCATGGTTCATTGAACTGGTTGATTCACAAACGTGGAACCTTTTCCTTTGGGAATTGTTATGGTAAAAATAACATAGTTCATGTGTCAGCGCAATGCGCTCGACATGCTAGCTCCATCTCAACACCTCGACGATGTGTTGTTGACCAGTGGGCTCCATGTGGTTGACACATCGGAGCCACTTGGTCGATACGTCGACTCCAAGTAGAGGACACATAAGCTCCATGTGGTCAACCTATGGGCTCCACCTGATCGACACATCTAAGCCACCTATTCAACACGTTGACTCCTCGTGGATGACACATCATCTCCACATGGTCGATATGTTAGAGTCACTTGGTTGACATGACCAAGCCATTTAGTTGATCATTCATCACCACCTCAGTGTCACATCCTACAGAGTAAAGCCATAAGGTTGCACTCGATGAATGTCACGTGGAGAACAATTATGTAATCTTGGGTTCGACATCGGTTTACTGGTAAATATGGTCGAACTTCACACTCTCATTTCTGTATGAACTAGGTGATGAACGGACGTAACGATCCCAAGCACCTATTATAAAAAGGGATGTATAGGTACGTTTCAACAAAATGAACACCCTAAGTTCGACTTGTTCGATTTATTTGACTCGTTGATTACTTATGTTTTTGAAGGGAATTGTCGAGAGTGCCCCAACCTAATCTTGTAGGGAATTGTCGAGAGTTTGCCTTGAAATCGACTAGAAAAAAAGAATTAGGTTGGATCTGAATTAGCTTTCAACTCAGACAAAAATTGAACTAATGGGAAGCAACTGCAAAATGACTCTTCGGCCTTATAAGGATAACCTTAACATTAAAATTATATGGATCTCTCAAGAGAATGCGTATTTCGTTGGTGTAGAGATTTTCTTCGTTCATTGTACTCGAAATCTTATCGAAGGCCATAGAATATGTATTTGGTTGTTGTAGATTCTTGCATTTATCATTCAAGCTAATCCTTTTCTTTCTCGAGTTGGTATTTTAGAGTCTGTTCTTGAAGCCGTACAAGTCACCATTTTCAACCATGTTTCACGATCTCTCACCTAACGCTTCTGTTCCGCAAGTCATAGTCTCTCACCTAATGAAAACAGACACGACCTGTTGCTTCCGTCGTTTGTCAAAAAGGCCTCTCTCCATCAGTCACCGGAGCATACTTCCACCTGTTGCTTCTAACAACATTTGACCTTCTTTATCTCAAGGAGATATTTTAATGGTTAAAACTTGATACGTAGAGAATCTGCGGGTTATAAACTCGAGGAGATATGCTTATGCAATGTTTAGAGTCATAGTAATCAGAACATATTTGACCTTCACTTTGGTTCTTCTTTTGTCTTTGCGTGTAGAAGTGGTGCATCTTTTTGCCTCGGGAACTTCTTCTACTTGAGATCCTCTCGAAACAAAAGCAAACGCTAGATCTGTGTAGAGTCCCACTTGAAAGGTTTCCTTGGTTGATTCCGGCTAAATAGCAAGCCTCCTCTTTACTTCATCACTTCTCCTCGTCACTGACGTACGAGGAGAGTGAGGCAGAGTTTGTGAATCCCAAGAAACCAAACAGATTTAGGTTTTTTTTTTTAATATTAAATTTATAGTATGTACATCAAAACTTTCTTGTCGTGATACGTAAATTATAGGGATAGCTTAGATGGTTAAGGGTGTATTCAGGTCTTTTTCTAAGTGGTTGTGGGTTTAAGATCCTCTCGTGACCATCTGTTTCGGCGATAGATGACCGTCCCCATTCATCATATGTGTATGATGCAATATATAAACACCAGCTCTTCTTTCTCTCTATTCTTTTCCTACTTGAATTTTTCTTCTGAACCAAACCCATGAAAGGGAAAAAGTAAATATCAATGAGCGATAGATGCTCCATGTGGGATAGAAAGCGTCAGCTGGTCTAATGATTGGTTGGGCCGCCTAGTTTGACTTTGACTTTGTCTTACTTTCTCCTGCATAACCTTTCTGTATCAAACTTACATAACTTAGCACTCCCAAGTATTTTTCCATACAGACTCTTAGTTTTGTTATCACAGTTCCTAATAATCGATTCATGCACTGCCAATGTGCGCGCTGGGAATCTTCTTCTTCACCTTCATCGATCAAGTTTATAATATATGCGCAAAAGCCCGGAGTTTAGTGGAGAGTTGGTGGATGGGTGACCAAGCACCAACTGGTACTGGAAAATCGTATTACACAGCCACCATATCTGCCACTATCATCACCAACCAACCATCCTTTGTGGGACCTAACGGGGACCCACACCACTCCCACCCTTTCGGTGTTGCCCGCCTTACCCGACTCACCCACCAACTCTCTCTCTCCCTTTTCCTATTATAAAAGTCTTGGGCTCTCTCCCCTGTCAAACCCAGGCGACGCGGAGAAAGCAGCGGAACCGAATCGGAGAAGGAAAGAGCAATGGCATCGGAGAACCAGAACGGCGACCGCAGGCACCAGGAAGTCGGCCACAAGAGCCTTCTTCAGAGCGATGAGCTCTATCAGGTACATATCTTTGTTCTTGCGATCATCGTCTCTCCGCGCGAGTCTTTTACGGTCGTGATCCCGGATTCAAGTTTCTCCTCGATCCTACCGCAGTACATATTGGAGACGACCGTGTACCCTCGTGAGCCTGAGGCCATGAAGGAGCTCAGAGAGATCACTGCCAAACATCCATGGTACGCACGCGCATTACTGCCATTTCCTCTGCGTGAAAGACTCCTCTGCCTCCCGGATCTTACTTACACGGTAGTATCTGATGCAACCAGGAACTTGATGACCACCTCGGCCGACGAGGGGCAGTTCCTCAACATGCTCCTCAAACTGATCAACGCCAAGAACACCATGGAGATCGGCGTCTACACGGGGTACTCCCTCCTCGCCACCGCCCTCGCGCTCCCCGACGACGGCAAGATCCTGGCCATGGACATTAACCGGGAGAACTACGAGATCGGCCTCCCCGTGATCCAGAAGGCGGGCGTCGCCCACAAGATCGAGTTCCGCGAAGGCCCCGCCCTCCCTGTCCTCGATCAAATGATTGAAGATGTAAGTCGACGTCCTCGATCCAGATCTATCTTTCCGCCATTCGTTTGTAGGTCGATTGACGAGTTATGAAATGGGATCTTGGGAACCGCAGGAGAAGAACCATGGGTCGTTCGACTTCGTCTTCGTGGACGCGGACAAGGACAACTACATCAACTACCACAAGCGACTGCTGGAGCTGGTGAGGGTGGGCGGCGTCATCGCCTACGACAACACGCTGTGGAGCGGGTCGGTGGTGGCGCCGCCGGACGCCCCCATGCGCAAGTACATCCGCTACTACCGGGACTTCGTGCTGGAGCTCAACAACGCGCTGGCGGCGGACCCCCGCATCGAGATCTGCCAGCTCCCCGTCGGCGACGGCGTCACCCTCTGCCGCAGGATCAAGTGATGATGATGATCCGAGGAAGAGGATTCAGATCTGTGTCCGACGCAGTGACTCTTTATGTTTTCCTTGTGCTTCACTTCGTTGTTGCCGGGTCAAGTTTACACAAACATTTACCGTCCTTTTTCATTTTAATTGCCTCATCGAGACTTGTACTATTTTATGCCCATCATTGACCCACTCTTAAAAGTTGTGTTGCAAGTATTAAGTTACCGGGTACTATTTACTTCTCTTACTACTGGGCTAGTTGATGCTGTCACGGCGTCTTCTTTTTGTGTGTAGCAGCAGCATGTGGTTTAAGAGTTGGGAAGCTGTGGTTGACGGAGTCTGCGAACGGAAAAATAAAAAGGCTGCAGGAACTAGTGGTCCAGATGGACGGCACCAGACACGAGGAATGAGAGGCCAACCACGAGGACACACGTGGCGATGGGATGGCTACAATGTTTGGTACGACTATGATGGATGCGTGTGGACCGTCCGTCGTGTATTGCCACTCGATATTCTCTGGACCCGGTTCATTGAATCGGTTTGGATCAGTTCAGTGAAAAATTGATTTTGGTAAAAATTAATTTGATTTGATAATTGCATTGATAACGATATTGATGCAGATACAGTAATCATCCATCCGTTGCATCTTATCATCATCAATTAAAATATTTTTTTATCAATAAAATCGATGATGTTAAGTTAAATGAATTTAGATATTTCATTTTTATAATTATAAAAAATTTAATATAATTTTTTTAAAATTAAATATTAAAATATTAAAAAGATAAAAATAATGTGTAAATTAAGCCTAGCATTTATCTCACATCTTTTACCACTTAAGCACCTTTTGGTTCTACGTGGCGTAATCCGCAAGGATGAAGCTGGATGACGACATCGATCGTGTGGCTCGGTTGATGCTTCGCATCGGGGCAACAAAAGAAAGTGGTTCACACGTCGCTCTTGTCCCATCGCAAGCATTCGGTTTCGACCAATACCATTGTGACAGCAGCACCCGAGCAATTCACTGCACAAATAGGAAATAAAGGCAGATGTGATTTGACGCATTAGCATTCATTTTGATTCGTATGTGATTCTTGAAAATTTTAGATTTCTTTAGGATTTTTTTTTGTCAATAGTTAAGGTCATTATTAGTTAAGCTAATGAATATTTTTATTTTTATTTTTTCAAAATATAAATGGTGAAGATGAGATTTAATCGGGGCCTCACTATTAACAATTAAAATATCATTTGATGATATTTTAAATTCTGGATTTTTAATATTGATGAATATTTTTGTTGTAAATTTTTTCGATGAGATAACCCTCAATTTTTAATAAATAAATCTAGTACATAATTATTATATCGATTTTGGATATGGTACATCACGTATCACATAGTTTAGGTATGCATAAAATAATACTTTTTTATTTTAAATAAAATATAATTAAAATTAAAATTATTATTTTAATTATTAAAGCATATTCTAATTGTTCGATTAGCATATGGGTCGAATTCAACTAAGTTCGTATTCTACGTCTATTTCGATGTGGAAAGATATCGAATGAAATTCGAGGTACATCAAATTCTATAAAATTATATCAGAAATTTTCAAAGCATATTAATGATATTTTAGATGGTTACACTCAAAATCTTGATTATGTATCTCCTAGGGGTGTAATTGTATCGTATTGAATCTAAAAAACATGATAGGATCATGCATGAAGTCATCATCTTTCTGATCAAAGGATGATGTCGGCCAAGTGATAATAAAATATCATTGATGATATAATATTAAGCTATCGATAGTTATTTTTACGTCGTTATAATACTCGTAATTAGTAAATGTTAGGTCAAGCAAAATTGACTGCCACGAGCTCTAGAAGCTACGTTACGAGCTGGCCGTGCCCCAAATCCCCCGCACCGCACCGACACACTTGCCGTAGCGGTCAATTCTTATTTAGTGTCCATTATTTGCCTCCCTTTGGTCCGCCATAACCATTGCCACCATCGCCCTTCGTCTTCTCCTCTCTCGTCTCGCATCATCAATTGGGCAGTGGTTGGTGCTTCTCTCTCATTCTTACCTCGCCTCCTCTTCCTGTTATATTAGATCTGCCCCGTTCTCCTCCTCATTCTCTCTCTTCTCTCTGCTGGATGGGGAAGATGATGGCGCGGCCGGCCACTCTGCTGCTTCTACTAGTAGTAGCTGTGACGGCGGCGGGCGTGGCGGATGCGTCCAAGTCGAAGCAGAAGACGTGCGACAAGGGGTGGGAGTGCAGCGGGAGCGTCTACTGCTGCAACGAGACCATCACCGACTACTTCCAGGCGTACCAGTTCGAGAACCTCTTCAGCAAGCGCAACGCCCCGGTCGCCCACGCCGTCGGCTTCTGGGATTTCCAGTCCTTCATTACCGCCGCCGCCCTCTTTGAGCCGCTTGGTTTCGGTACCACCGGCGACAAGCAGACCAAGATGAAGGAGGTCGCCGCCTTCCTCGGCCACGTCGGCAGCAAGACCTCGTGTAAGTCATCTCTCTCCCCAATTTATTGCTGCACCTAATCGAATCTATTAGTTGCATCCATGAGAAATTGCATCGGTTTAGGAGTGATTTCGGTACCAAATTGTTACGGAATTGTGGGTCAGTGCATTGACTAGTTCTGGAATCATGCGAAACTAAAAGGGGAAAGGAGAAATAAGAGGATCGGCCGTTGTAACCTATGCCAAAGGCAAATCTTTGAGACACCAAAAACATGGCGGATGAGAGAACGATATGAACAGGTCATGCATGATATTAGTTTCTTGGCCAAATCTTTGTGTGTCCATCAACATATTTAACATCTTTTGTAATGCTGTACGTTTCTGCTTCAGTAGGGAAAGATTTTGAGTCTCTATTTGGTTAGGCATTTCGTCTTTAGAATAAGAGATAACTATCCACCTTGCTTTTATGCGCAGTGCATATCGGGGAGCCACACATCATAGGCATTCGTTCTGTCTATTATGCAGATCTGACGCAATATATCAGTCGATGGCTTCTGCTTTAGTTAGATCTATATACATATAGGTTTGGTTTTCAAGAACAATGAGCACAGCAAAAAAAATGCAGAGACTAATAGCATACATCTAAGATAAGGGAGATAAATTAAGGGAAAAAAACATATGAAAATAATAATCAGGCAACTCAAACAATGCCATTTCTCTCAACCAATCTCTTATGTCTTTAAATATTTCAACTACAACCCTAAGTGAAATAAACCACATGTAGATTAGAAACAATTGGACAAATTAATATAATAAACAAGAAATCAAGAATGAAGAAAGAATTAAACCAGACATTTGGAGATAAATGAACCTAATAATATGGACACATATTTACTCAGTTAAGACTTTCTAGTTGAAAATGTAAACAAAAGTTGACTGAGGAAAGCTAATTTTGGTGATCCAATAGGTGTGTAAATCAGATTTCTTTGATAGATGGGATTTGAATTCGGCTTCTGCAAAAATAAGATTGAAGGTATTCCTGCAGCTGTTGCTCCCTCTTGAGCTTCTAGCAGTTATGCCCAGACTAAATGTAGTGATGCCTGTTAAGAGACAGACATCTTGTACAAAGAACTGTTGAAAAAAATGTTAATCTTTATGGAATCCAGATCATGGAGAGTTAGTTATTCACTGGAACTAATTCTGGGCTGCATTCCGGCTGATGATAACTCAGATATCTAGGAACGACTGTCAATAGCTACTTTTAATAATTTTCTTATTACATATATACATTACCGATGATCTTTGTTATAGGTGGGTATGGTGTTGCCACTGGTGGCCCACTAGCGTGGGGATTGTGTTATAACCATGAAATGAGCCCAAGTCAAGACTACTGTGATCCAAACTACCTTTATCCCTGTATCGATGGAGTTCAATATTATGGACGTGGTGCTCTGCCTGTGTACTGGTATGTCAAAGATATGCTTCTAGTTTGTGTTTGGTTCAAGGATGGAACACGGTCATTAAACTCATTGCCGGATTCAAATAAATCGAAAGCTTCCGAATCTAATCATTGCCTTTCAGGAACTACAACTATGGACTTGTTGGTGATGCTCTAAAGGTAGATCTGTTGAGCCATCCAGAATACCTGGAGCAGAATGCTACCCTGGCTTTCCAAGCTGCCATCTGGAGGTGGATGACCCCGATGAAGAAGAAGCAGCCTTCGGCCCATGATGTCTTTGTCGGAAACTGGAAGCCCACAAAGAATGACACTTTGTCTAAAAGGTTACCTGGCTTTGGGCTTACCATGAATATACTGTATGGAGACGAAATTTGCGGCCAGGGCTACATTGATCCCATGAACAATATCATATCTCATTACCAATATTACCTGGACTCGATGGGAGTAGGGCGCCAATTCTCTGGAGACATTGTGGACTGTGCTGAACAGGTGCCTTTCAACCCATCATACAAAGCTGCTACATCCTAAGCTACCATTAGTAAGCTGTGAGAAATACCGGTTGATTCTTCAGCCACAATGCCCCAAATAAAATGTTGTGTCGATTACCGCTCTGCTGTAAGACGTGTTTGTTTGAACACTTGCTGCTAAAGCTCAACCAAGCATCATGTGTTATTCTTTATAGTAACTGAACTGCATTCAGAATTCATCGTATATCATTTGCAATTCTCCATCGTGCAAGTGGTGTCACTCATTATGTATTCACTCAAATGTATATGATACCTACTCTCGCCTTTGTTGTGGAATTTACAATACATGTATATCGATGTTGTGTTTCAAGGTGATTGTTGCCTTATCCGTCACAAAGATCTTATGCTTATGCTTAGAGTTCGTAAAGCCTGTGATCTTAAGGTTCCAAGGGAGCTAGCTGTGTGCAAAGGCTGTTCCTGTTTTGCTTACCGTCAATAACTGGTTACTTTTCCATGGTGATACTGAGATTTTATCTGCTCATGTTAGCCAGTACTCGAGGGAGTCAAAAACATAGTGATGATGAGCACGCTATTGTGATGTAGCTAAGTTTGTGCCGGTGGCCATCTTTTTCTTCCAACTTTCACAACAAATGCTTATCAATATATGTCGAATAAACCTCCTTAAATAGATTGCTTTTATGTTGGGTTTTGTCTCAGACAAGATATAAGATATGTTTGCACATATCTAAGTTTCTTCCAGCACCAGCTCAAGCAGGGTTTTGTTTGCTTGGCATTGCAACTGCGAGACGAGAAAGCCCTTCCGGTGCTTCCATCAACCACCCACATCGCCTACCGACCTAAACGCCACCCACCTTCCTGCTCCCTTCGCGTTTCTTGCTTCTCTTATGCTGGATCTCTCACGTTCACCGTCTCCATGAAACACGCTTTTAAGTTCTCCATCAGACCAAGCTAGCTGGCCGCGGGCTTGACCTCTCGCCCGTCCCACGTGCTTCCTCCTCCATTACCCACAGCAACACCCTTCCGCGAAGTCCCACACAAGCCAAAGCGAAACGATGAAGTTGTCGGAGATGCTTCTTCCTCATCAGGGGTTCGAAATCACAGTTCGACGCTTCGGATTCTAAGAAGAATACAATCCAGTCGTTGACCTCCTCTCGTAACGTCAGTTGTTTGCATGCGTGCATGGAGACTCCCAAGTGAGAAAGGAGCACAAAATGAACCGCCAGTGGCTTCCGCGTTGTGTGCAGGAAGACGAAGCCTTCACACGTCGGAACTCTTGAGATATCCATACAACCCCAGGCAGTCATGTTGTACTATTTAAGTCAATGCTACATTCATTACTGGAACATGCAGTGTTTTCAGATCAGGCGTCGGAATAAAGTAATGCATGAATCCTTACCTTCTACCTATATAAAAGCACCACCCCTCCCCTCCTCCTCAACATTAGCGAGTCCAACAGGAAGCGGCAGTACTGTGCAGCGAATGGGGATCGTCATGACGAGCTTGGTGAAGAAGATGGTAGTCTGCGGTGGCGGCAGGAGCTTCCCCGGCGAGCTGCCGGAAGGCCGTATCTGGGTGTGCGTGGGCACGGAGGGGGCGGCGGCGCAGAGGTTCGAGGTGGAGGCGAACTTCTTGAACCACCCGCTCTTCGAGGACCTGCTGCGGCTGTCGGTGCCGGAGTTCGGCTACGCATACGAGGGGGCGCTGCGGGTCGCGTGCGGCATCGACTTCTTTCTCTACTTGCTCCAGCGGCTGAGGAGCAGCGACCCCTCCGTCCACTACATGGAGCTGCAGGACCTGATGGCCAGCTTCTATGAGTCGGCGGGTGGTAGCGGACAACATCGTCCGAGTTGCCACCACCACCGCCGCCGCCGATTCTAATTTTCCTATAACAAAACTATTCTCTAATTCTATTTTTTTTCTTTTCTTCTCAAAAAAAGAAAAGAAAAGAAATCTTTGCTCTCTCTGATTGTAATTAAATATTATTATTGTTTTACTTCTATACATACATTCTTGAAAAGGTTTGGGTCCTAAATTCTAAGAAAAGAGATGTTCTCTGATAAAAAATAATTATAATGAAGTGTTTTTTAGATAAATTATCAATATATATATATATATTAATGAAGTAAAATTAATTTATAAATTCAAGGGGCCTAATAGGCTAATACATTATAGCATCAACACTCAAAAAAGAGGAGAGCGGATTAGGTTAATTCATATTAACAAGTCGAATCTAATTGTCTTGCCAATTTGACTGATTCAAACCCTCACAACAACAACAACAACAACAACAACATAATAATAATAATAATAATAATAAAAGAGGTTAATTCATATTAACAAGTCCTCCAAGAAAACATATATAACAAAGGATTGGAAGGACTCGAGGACATGTAAATGCTCCCGAGCTAAGCTTGCTTTTCAAAGGAGATAATAATATGTATGATAGGAAGTAGGAGGACATGGTGGGAACGCCTATAGATAGATAGATAATAATATAAATGATGATAAAGAGTGCCTATATTAGCGACAAACTACAAAAGATGGATTGATCTTTCATTAAAAATAACAAAAGAATTTGATAATAATATGGATTGATCTACAATCATTTCCTTGCGAATCAAATTACGCTGTGTGAAGATTTTGCTAATCATAGACGTCTTGTAAAGAAAGGAAAAAAAGAAAAAGGAAATATCACGTATAAATCTAAATCGTTCTCGGAAATAGTAACATAGTTGTGGCATAGGATTCAAAGCTATTTTTTTTAAAATACTTACAATAAATAGATAAAAGAAGTAAAAAAAATCCTCATCACTACATTAGTATTCGTCAAATAAAATATAGAAATAGAAAAAATAAGGTAAAAGAAAAATCATCTATCATTGATCACTACATTAGTATTCGTCAAATAAAATATATTTAAACAAATATTTTGTGTTACACATAATATTCCCTTGTGTTGCTAACAAATAGATCTAAGCCTACTATAAAATGTAACTTGGGACATATTTATGAAGGCTTATCTCATTACACATGATATTCCCTTGTGTTGCTAACAAATAGATCCAAGCATCAGTTAACTTGGGACATATTTATGAAGGCTTATCTCTAACTTCTCACTCCACTCTCAAACACCAACATTAACTTGGTTGTAATAGAGATCATGTTGAGGAGCCCCATCCATCCTTGATCTTCGACACTATGTATAAAATCTAAACCTTATGGACTATGTACAAAATCTTGCCCTTAAAGACTCTCCGAAGAACAAAAAAAAAATTATATGATCCATCCTCTAACTTTACGTAGATATAAACCAATGATGAAAATATGCCTAATTTGTATGATATAATGTCCCCATATAATCATAAAAGATAAATTATTATTTTGAAGTTATTGCATAGGGGTTATTACTAGTTATGAATAAAGACAAGTCAAAAGACTGATCAACTTCGCACCCCTGAGGACTAGTCAACGAGGGCATCATGGTAAATATGAGTCGAAGGATAACGTTGGTAAGTTATCTCGATTGCTATCAATAACAATAGGCTTATTATTTAGAGCACTTTTTTACCATTGGTAATATCTTAAAAAAATAATAATTTATTTTTTATAGTCCACCATTACTTATTTTATTTTATTTTTCCTTCCCCACAACTCTTATGATCGTCACCATATGTACCCTACCAACGTCGATGCTCCCCTCCTCCAACTATTATTGCCCTATAGTTCACCGATGCTCCCCTCTCCTATGATTGTCGCCTTATGTTTCGCTAATGAACTCTCCTCCCATGCTCTCTATCGCTCAACACTTCATCGATGATTCCCTCTTTCGAGCTCTTTGTGGCCTGCTTCGTCGATGCTTCCGCTTCCCACACTCTTTGTCACCTTGTGATTGGTCGATGCTTTCCCTTTCATCGTCGTCAATTCTATTGGTCACGTATGTCGTCATCGTTGATCTCCTCCGATATCAGTCGTCAATTGATTATCAGTCACCTTGATGTCGTGAAGAAAAAGAAGAGGAAAACGGAACAAAGGATGATATTTTCGTTTATTTATAAAGGATTAGCTTAAAAATATTAAAAAATATAAAAATAAGATTATGAAGAGTAATCTTGAATTTAATTGGAACTAACACAATGCGATACCCCCAGTCTATCCTGCCGGGCCCCACCATCTCCTGGGGTTGGTCTCACGCATCTCTAGCTCACACCTGCAAGCAACACCACAAGTCTGAGGAACGAGGCAAAGAAACAAAAAGAAAGGGCATGAAAGAGAACGAGAATGATAGAAAGTGACTGCACCTACGCGGAGAGAGAGCGAGAAAGAGGCAGCGCTTAGTAGCGAACTGGAGAGTGGACGAAGGCGGTGGGAGCACACAGCAAGCGAGCAGTGACGAAGAGAAGGGGGGAGAGAAAGAGAGAGAGAGAGAGGGACGGCGGGACCTACAGACACTTGTGCTGCTTCTCTTCCTCAGTCCTGACTCGAGGCCGGAACTATAACGCAGGCAAAGCAAACTAGCAAAGGCCTCTGCTTCTCCTCCTCCTCTTCCGAGGAATCTGATCATCTGCGGAGCAGAGCAGATCCTGCTCGTTCGCGAGACGACAATGTGAGCAGGAGCAGCGGCGGCCGCGGATAGAGAATGGCAGGAAACGGCGGTGGGGGAGCGGCGGCGACTATCAGCGCTGCGGCAGCCACGGGCATTGGCTCCGTGGAATCGAGGCTGGGTCCTCAGGACACAGTACGTATGATGCGCTTCGCCCTCTTCGCTCTCTCGATCTTCGCTTGATAGCTTGCTCTGCTTGTTTTCTAGTGAATGGTTAGGTTTAGAGCGACTCTTTGTGCGTTTTGGATTCGGTTTGATAGCAATTGCAGTGCCATGAAAAGAAAAAACAGATCGGAGACCACGTCGCGCGTCCATTGCTTCGTTGCGGGCGTTGGTGGTCAGATCTAGGGCTCCGATGTACAGATTTTGCTCGTCTTGTGTGGATGACAACTCTTTTTTGGCATCATCTACCTAAATGCTGGCCCCCCTTTTTTTTTGGTGGATCAGTACCTTTCTTAAAAAATACATATAGGTATTTCTTTTAGAAAGAAAAAGAAGAACTTCAAAGTGGGGTTTTGGTGCTGGGAATTTGGAAACTGACATCTGATCTCGTGATAAAAAAGTGATTAGTCCAAGGCTTTTCACGGATCTTATTTACGTTGATCTTTTGAAGGATAAATAAGACAGGTTTTGCCTGAGTATTGGATCTTCAAACTCTTTTCGTTTACCATTAACTTAGTCTGTGGAACATCCACCTAATATTCTGGATAATGTTTTGCTAACAAATTTGACGTTTGGGATCAACAAAATTATCTTCGTAAAGGTGCTACTTGATGGAAAAATACTGCCCTTATATTGTGTGTGTGCGTGTGTGTATCTGTGATCACAGACTAATGCAAATTATGCTGATGGTGTGGTGCCCGCCTTTTCTTGTATGAACTGATGGTTGTCGTTCGACCTCACTATCCTACCTAATTAACTGAGGTGTCTACCTGTTCTATTAGACTGTTGCAAAGCCAATCGTCGAGTCATCAAGGCTTTTATGAAGTCTTTGGAACGCAAGAGCGTATATTTAAAGTTTCAGATTTCATCATATCTGTAGTTTGGTTCACAAATTCTTGTTGCCTTTCTCTGAAACATTGCCCATTATTATTTCCCATTAATCCAAGAAAACAGTGAACAAGATGTCTGCACTGAACAAATGTGTACTATCAAATGCTTTCTTGAGAAGCAAAAATCATCCTATTTCTTTTAGTCCCTCATCGTTGGAACATAAGTAGTTGCTATGTGTTAGTTCTGCTTTTCTTGATAAAACATGTGGTTGCTATGTGTTAGTTCTGCTTTTCTTGATAAAATAGAGCAAAATCCATGTTCTCAATTGAAATAGATACTCTTGAATCTCTTTTGGTAAACGAGTTAGAGATGAGATTTGTGTTTTTTTTCTTTCTTGTCAATTGAATGCATTGTTATGTTGTCTCATTCTGGCAATGTGCCACCCAGTATTGGACATGTTTCTTTATATTTGTGGTTGGTCAATTGTTTTAAGAAATACAACCATTATCTCAACAGAAGGGGGCCTACAAGTTGTGTTTGATCAAGTCCTTAGTCTATAGATTAGGTCATCACTGGACTTGCTTTGTTGGTTCTGGTTGGCTCATTTCCTTTTTTAAGCTTAATCTGTTTGATTTTTAATGTGACTGATTGAAGCCGTACATCTTCTTATCATTTGGTTTTTAGCATTTGCAATCGTGCATGATTAACAGTGATTTTACTGTAGTATGAATAGTGATACAATAACTTTATAGTCTTCTTTTGTCCTTTAGCATCCTAAGTGGATCCAAATCCTCCTCCCTACACAAAATAGTTATTAGATTGGATTGAAAAGTGATAACTGGTGGCTACAAATGCATCTATAGACAGCACATTCTTGTTAGACAACAGGATAATGAAGCAAAGTTAAGGTCATAACTTGTTGTTCGATGTAAACTATATTAATTCTTTAGATAATCAACATGTATGGTACTTTCGGGTATGATTATCCTCCATTTGGACATTACTTCCCATAATTGATTTAGTTGAAGTTGTGCAAATGCATGGTTGGAATACAGGTTTGCTTATTTGTATTATTTTATGTAACTCATACATGTTTCTCTTTTTTTTTTTTTGTGCCAGCGGAGTCGCTGGGGTGGCTGCTTTGGTGGACTGTCCTGTTTCGGATCACATAAAAGAGGGAAACGGATTGTTCCAGCATCCCGTACTCCAGATGGAAATGCATCAACTACTCGTGCAAATGGGCCTCAATCTGTTGGAATTTCTAATGAAAATACAACACTGAACTTGTCTATTCTTGCCCCACCTTCATCACCAGCATCTTTTACGAACTCTGCACTCCAGTCAACTGCCCAATCACCCAACTGTTTCTTGTCAATATCAGCCAATTCTCCTAGAGGACCATCATCAGTCATGTTCGCAACTGGGCCATATGCTCATGAAACTCAATTGGTGTCACCTCCTGTATTCTCTACCTTCACAACAGAGCCATCAACTGCTCCACTAACCCCTCCACCCGAGCTAGCTCACCTTACAACTCCCTCATCTCCAGATGTGCCTTTTGCACGGTTTCTATCTTCATCTCTGGATATTAAAAGTTCTGCAAAAGAGAATGGTGTGCCTTGTTTGCCATCGGGTTATGGGGTTGGCGGTGATCTCCGGTTGAATTATTCGCTTTATCCCGGAAGTCCTTCAAGCAGCCTTATATCACCTGCCTCAGGAACCCCTAGAACTGGGCTATCTTCACCTTTTCCCGAGCAGGATATTTCTACACAGTGGGATGCTTCTGCATCTGCACGTGACTCTCCCTGCTCCACGAATAGATCATCCAAGCTGTTTGGACTTGATTCAGCTACAACTAGAAACTTCGTTATGTGTCCTGAATCCAGCTTCTTTTATTCTGCAACATCTGCTCAATTTCATTTGGACCAGGCGCAGCAGTCATTTCCTCATGCCGGAGGGAGGCTTAGTATTTCCAGGGAAGCTGATGTTTACTCCAGTGGCGGAAACAGACACAACAAAACTTGCAAACAAGATGCGGAAGAGATTGAAGCCTACAGAGCATCATTTGGGTTCAGTGCAGATGAGATTATCACGACACAAAACTATGTGGAGCTATCTGATCCACTTGATGAGTCCTTCAGCATGTCTCCATTTGCAAATAGTAAAATCGGAATGGAAGAGTACCCCATTACTGAGTTTGATGTCAAAGGTAAAATGGTGTCTAATTTGCTGGACCCTATGAGCCCAAAACGAATGACAGCTCGGGTTGCAGTCAAAGTTGATTGCAAATCTGACGGCAGCTACATGTATGCAGGTAATCTTAATTGTATTGAAGTTGGAAATATAATGAGATTGAAGTTGATTTATATACTGACTAAAAATTAACTCCCAAAATATCACTGTGGAGTGTAGACGATACAAGACAGACGCTACGGAATACCACATCTATTGCGTCATCTTTTTTTTTTTCTTTTTCTGTATAAATCTAATGCGTCCATAACTTTAATGCTGCCCAGGTCCTAAACCAAACTTGCAGTCCGAAGATACCTCTCCTTTACTGGATGCCAACCCTGATACAAATGGTGGAGAGGAAAATGACCTGGGGGCCCCAGACCACCATGTTGGAAAGCGAGCTCATCTAGGCCTATCATTCTCAGATGCGGAAATTGATTATCAGAGAGCACGGAGTTTGAGAGAAGCCAATACCCTACTGATCTGGCGGAACTCACTGCATTAACTGAACCGCTCGTCTCTCCCAGTTCCCAGTTGGTAAGATGATCGTATTTCTAAGTTATCAAATGTTTCAGCTGGCAAACCTTTCTGTTGATTCTGTTCACGACTGCTAGTTGCAGACAGTGCAGGGTTATGGTGATTGGTGAATTCTACTTCCGATTCCATTTCCATAGCCAAGTCTTTGTCTGGATGAAGACATTAATCCCATCGTTAAATGTTGTATAGAACTGCCAGCTTGGAGGCTATGCTATTTATGAAGTGTAGCTGCTCTTGCTCTCATAAATATGTTGGTTGTAGAATTTGCAGCTTATAATGATGATCCAGCTTTCTGAATTAATCCGGAACCGAGAGAACCATCCAAGTCGTTTCGGAAGAGGACTATTGCTAAGATTTCGATCTTGCAGAGTGCAGTTGAACTTGATCTCGCAGGATTCAGTTTGTGGTGCCAAGTCTGTGAGTGTTTTTTGTTTTTTGTTACCCCTTTTTGGTTGATTTCATTGCATCACAGATGACTCAAATCTTTTAGCGAGGGTGTTTGTTGTATCTAGTGGACTTTTGGTTCTTCTTGTCCAAGCTATGCATTCAATGGATGTGATGTGTACTCCGATCATGGTTGCGTAGTTGCACCTCCTTGCTCTTTGTTATTATATGTGGCATCACAATTGTCTCCTCTCTGCTTGTCCTCGTTAGTTCTTTGGTGTAGATTTGCTCCCCAGTGGCCAAGCTGACGTCAAACAACAGGGAAGGAATGAACACGTAAATTTTAGAGTACACAGCAGAAATACATGCATGGCCAGCGTGATGTGCTTATTATATTTGAATGCGTGTTGATGGTGTCGAACCAGATTACATGCATGGCGAACGTGATGTGCCCCATCCCCTCTCTGCGACAGCACACCATCTTGTTCTTCTCTCTGTCTTCACTTAGCACGCATGCAGCAGCCCATCCTCCGTCGTCCTACCGCCATGCCACACGCTGCCGTCTCAGTGATGAAGGTTGACTAGATTACGAGCGTGTGCAATCGTACCGTGTCCACTGCCACTCGGTCTTCGCTGCATCCTGGGGGGCAGGGGAGGCTCGTTTGGGTCTCTATTTTCGTCGACTGGGAGAAAGCCTTTCTCCTGCTCCTGTTTTGGAGGAGGGAGTTTGACCACTTGTTTGACTTCAAAGTTTTGACTTTCATCAACCTCAAAACTGCGCACTCTATTTCAGTTCGTCTTTCGTGCTTTACCTCAACTTTGGAAAAGACACTTTGATCGCATATGCTAAACCAGATACTCTTTGCCTCATCACATCATCCTTCTTTACATGGGGAGGATTAGAGAATTCGGAGGCCACGTTTGTTGACAAGCAGACAGGTCTGCTTTCTTTATACATGGTTCAAGGATTAGAGAGAGAGAGAGAGAGAGGGGTCCCCATCGATCACTGGCCTGCTTGTGGTGGCTCCTGCATGCGTCTCCACCGAGCCACAGCTCGATGTGATGTACCGGAGCTCGACCGGTGGTTGTGGCACAGTCACACAACACCTGTTGGCTTGGTAGACATCTTGATCTTCACAGTAGACCTCCTTTCCACCCTATCTCATGAAGAGCTTTTAGGTTCCACTCCTCGCAAAGATGTCATCGTGCTCGCTGATTCATCTTCTCTTTAGCCTCAAAGAATCAAACTTTGTATCTCTCGAGATGAACGTATCCTAGTCACTGTAAGAGACATGAAGATGCCCACTTCTTCCTCACACTTCCATTATGTACAAATAGGAAGGAGAAGAAACTAAGAACCATACACTTTGGTTTCGTTATTCCTATGGTGTTATATATTCACGGTACATATCCACAACCTTAGAATGGAGCCCGACGAGGCACGCCCTTCCGTCGGGATGTCCGGTAGCTGATGACGATGGGAGGAGTCCCGGAAGAGATGCTGCTACCTTCGTTGCCCCATTTCGCTGCAGGGAGTTGGGTGATGCTTCTGCTAATGCCCGACGTCTTTCGCAGCTTTCGACCGGTCGATGACTCATCGGATTCAGAGCCGTGCATCGGCTCGCGGCGAGGCTTGGGGTGGAGGGTGAAGGTGAGCTCTGGGTCCGTCCTCGTGCCTTGTAGCTGAGAACACCACCACCACGATATACAGGGGGCGATAGACGTTGAGATCGATTTGGATTAAAGGTGTGAAACGATTCGGAAGAGGAGGAGGAAGCATCCAACCTTGCAGCCAATGGAGCAAAACCGGAAGGAATCCAAGAGGGTGCGGCTGCAGATTTCGCAAGCGTTGGTGACTCCCTTTCCGGGCCTTGACTGCGGTCTCTCGTTGAGGAACACTATCTTGGCGCTGTTGATAATGTAGGTTTGGATGCAAGAGATGTCTATGAATTTGGACACCTCCGACACTCTGATCACATTGTGATACGAAGACCTCCGAATCTACGCAAGAATTACCGACGGATTCAATGGCAATTCTCTTTCCATGAGAATAAAGACAGAGAGCGAGAGAAAGAACCTGAACGACGTGGTGATCCTTGTGGCCCGGGAGGCAGTAGGAGCAGAGCGCATTCCCCATGCAATCCAAGCAGTACAAGTTACACTCGCTCTTGTTGGAATCCCCATGGAATTGGCAGGGGACGAAGAAGCTCGCCTTCAGGAGCGGCCGCAGCCATGGCGGACCCGTGTCCTCGTTCCCCAATCGAAACATAGGGCTCATCATCACCTGGAAACTCAAATCCTCATCCGTCAATAAAAGACGAAGTGAAAGCGCGTCAGAAAACATAAAGATGCCGCCTTTACCATGTCTTCCTTCTCTCTGCGTCTAAAAACGCAATCTTTTAGCTACTCTCGATAGCGACCACCAGCTCGGCCTCTGGAGGAGTCTTCCAGCGCCTGGCAACGAAACAGAGGACTACCAAGTCTCAAACCAAAAGACCAAAGAAGACACACTCAAATGAGGCTTCCTGGTCACCGATGGCCACCGGAGAGATGAGGAAAGCGGCGTTGATGTAGAAAGGAGGGGGGAGGGGAGAGGAAGTTGGTACAGAACACAGAGAAAGCGTGTTATATATGGCGGTTTGCCGAAATGTGGCGAGCATTTTCCTCGCAAGAAACAAAGAAACAAAAGACAAGGAGGAGTTCATATGCAGCGAGTAATTCCTCTGCAGTAAACATTTCCCGAGGTATCAATCATTGATCGCTACATGCCTATACCGGCTTTCACTTCGCTTGTGTGCACGAATGTGTTCACCAAAGGAAATCCTAAGAGAGAGAGAGAAAGAGAGAGAGAGAGAGAGAGAGAGAGTAATTTTCACATACAAAGAAAGAGACTGAATTCACTGCATCTCTCATGCTCTGGTTAAGCTCCTGCTACGGTTCATTGCCGAGAGACTGTCATCGGTAACCTGCAGCTAAGAAAGGACAAAAAGATGAGAGGATGGTTTGAGCATCACAAATCATTTTCCCAGAGGCTGTAGGATGCTCAAAGATTTCCGAAGAACATATGTGGCAGAACCATTGTGTTGGAAATAATGGCGACTAATTATATGACAACGAGTGGATGGATGATCTGTTCATCGAGAAGTAAAGGCTGAATTATTGGCTGAGCTGTGTGTACGTTTGCAAGAAAGCTACATTTGGAGGACACACAGTCTTCCTCCTATCTTGTTTATACATAGTAGTCGAGTGAAAAGAAAAAGGGAATCCAGCAGTAGTTGCTCGCCCAATAGAAAATCCTGGGATACTCGGATCGAAATTTCTAAGAGTATGATCAACATATACAATATTATGAACTATGCAATGAGTGGGAGATGTAGCCATCAAACATCAATCAAAATGAACCAGTGGTTGGCTTGAAGTGGAGCTCTAACCCCGAAAGAAACCAGTGGTGTAGCCATCGCCGGGACACATAAGAAGAAAAGAAAATTGAACGCTAAAGCAAGGAATCTTAATTTCTTCCTCTCCTTCTTATCCTTTCTCCTTTTCAAGTGTGGTTGGAGGTTTGCAATTGAAAGTCAAATCGTGTTCCTTTCTTTGATAAGTTCCATAGTGTCCTCTTCCCATCATGTATGCCTGCGGATAGAGCGAACACATTCATTCTTCCCCATGCGGAACCAACTCTTCCCTCTGCTTCGGTCGACGAGCGCTTCTACTTCCGATCAACATGACATGGTGGAGCCTTGGAGATTACTTTTACCATCGAGTCATCGCTCTTCTCCCGTTCCTACACCTTTAGGAGGATTCCAGCGAAAGCCATGGCAAAGAGCTCATTCGTACCTTTGCAGCACTCACACGGAAAGCGATGCAAAGATGGGAGAGATGAGACGACAGATGTAGAGAGAGTAATAGTTCATGAAAACAGTGATTGATTTTTTTTTCTTTTTATGTCATAATTAATTATCATGGGTAAATATATTAATGACGTGAAACATATTTTTGCTATGCAAGTGTTATTTTGTCTGTGAGAGCAAAAACAGCAATGGGGATAAAAAATAAATATGTTGATTTTGATCTAATGATCCAATGTTTAAATCGGTATCTCAATTTATCTTTTTTTTTTCTTTCAAATAATATCTCTAATTTAAAAAATATCTAAATTATTTATCAAATTTTTTCTCATTTGTTATAGTGTTTTTGGCTACTTCAATAAAACCCACTTGATAATACTGTAAATTATCTAAATAAACTTTTAACCTCAACTAAATTAACTATAACCCTAAAAATATGATATTATAATTATCTAACAAACTGATAAAAAAACTAAAAAAATATAGCGGAAAAACTTTTAAAAGATATTTTAAGTATTTTTTTTACATTTAAAAAAAATAAAAAAAATAAAAAACTTAAAATGTATTAGAATTGATTATTAGTTTTGTTTGAATTTGAAGATATTTGAATTCAGATTTAGCATATTTCGGTTATAATTTTAATTCAAACAATTGATTTTAATATATTAATAAAATATTATAAATATAATTAAAAGTACTATAAACGAGCCAATCTGTACAGTGATTAAAAAAAGCGAAAAAAGCTTTTAAAATGATATTTTAAGTATTTTTTTACATAAAAAATATTATTCAAAAAATATTTTAATAAAATACTTAAAATGTGAATATTTGTTAGGAAAATCGTGATTCCATATAATCGTGATTGATCCACCAATGGACACGTCACCAGTCGATAGTACTCCCATCGAGTGGAAGAGGGAGGGAAACCCGCCCGCCGCCAAGTCATCTAGAACCTTCCAGCCATTTCCAACCCCCCCTTTTTTTTTGTTTATTTGAAGTAAAGGCACGCCCCCTTCTCCAAGCATCCGCCGCCGTCTCGAGGGTTTACTTCTCTCTCTAGGGTTTTATATTACGCCTCTTCGCCCTCAAGAAACAAACCCCTCCTCCTTCCGCCCCCATTCTCTTCGAGGCTCTCGACTCTTCTTCGATGGCGATCGGCTCCGTGCTCCTCTCGAGGATGGCCAGATCCAGGTCCAGGTCCTTGGTCTCTGCCGTCACCTCCGCTCTGCCGCAGGTCCTTCGCTACACCCTCCTCTATCGAGTTTCTACTGGAGAACTCGAACCTTTTCTAATTTGATCTATCATTTTTAAACCCAAGACTGGCGAAATGATTTGTTGTTGTTTTGCTTTTGTTTTTCCTTCTGTGAATGGCATATGACCGGTCAATCTGTTGTTCGAAACACAATCTTGGCAGTATTCATTTTTCATGACAGGATTATATGTTGTCTTGGGTGTAGAGGTCATTTAGTTTCTAGTTCATACAACCTGTGAGCTCTCGCCAGTCCTGTCCGAATCGTTATAATTTGTCACCGCCGTGAAAGATTATGCATGATGTTTTACTGTTTGTGTGATCTTATCTGGAGGCTTGGTTAACATCAAAATATTGGGCGGGTGATGGGGGTTTCCGAAGGATGGATGAAGCCGTTTAAAATTGGCGATGTTCGTTTGGTTTTCTTTACTCGAGGACATAATGAGTATCAATTTGCAGAAATGATTGCAATGATCCTTTATGAACCTTGTAGAATATCAAGCTTAAAGTTTTGAATCTTTCTGGGGCTCAGTTTATGTGTGGTTGTGCAATTTTTGTTCTGTATGCGTGTTCTTCACCAGTCTACATTTTCACATTGTTGTTCTGTATATCCAGACTTCTAATCTTCTGAAGGCATCACATGGCACTCCATTAACGCAAAGATGGGCTGCTGCTGCAAGAGCATTCAGGTAACACAATTTGGCCTCTTCACCTTTCGTTAGATCTTCTTTTTTGTTAATTTATATGCCTCTCTGATAGTTGTTCCACTGCCTTCTTGCATCTGATCTTTTTAAACTGACTGATTTTGCAGCTCAAAGCCTGTAAGTTCAGATGTTATCGGGATTGATTTGGGCACCACAAACTCGTGTGTCTCTGTCATGGAGGGAAAGGTACACCTTTGTTTGCATGTTTTGTTGTCTATTCTGGGCCATTTTAGGGCCTTCTTGATTGTGGAACTAGTACAAGTTCTAGGAAGACTTTATTACGTTGTTGAAATTATCTCTTATGCTTAGAACTTTTGCCTGATCCAAAGATTTTCTAATAGAATGAATATATCTTGGATGATTGTATCAGAGTCCAAAGGTGATTGAAAATGCAGAAGGTGCAAGGACCACACCCTCTGTTGTTGCCTTCAATCAGAAGGGTGAACTTTTGGTGGGTACTCCGGCAAAGCGCCAAGCTGTGACAAATCCAACGAACACTTTATTTGGCACCAAGCGGCTGATAGGAAGAAGGTTTGATGACCACCAGACACAAAAGGAACTGAAAATGGTGCCGTACAAAATCGTCAAGGCACCCAATGGAGATGCTTGGGTTGAAATGAATGGTCAGCAATACTCGCCAAGCCAGATTGGTGCATTCGTCCTCACTAAGATGAAGGAAACAGCAGAGGCTTATCTTGGTAAATCTGTTTCAAAGGCAGTCATCACTGTCCCTGCATACTTTAATGATGCACAGCGTCAGGCAACAAAGGATGCAGGGAGGATTGCTGGGCTCGAGGTCCTGAGGATTATCAATGAGCCCACTGCTGCTGCCCTTTCGTATGGAATGAACAACAAGGAGGGCTTGATTGCCGTCTTTGATTTGGGTGGTGGTACTTTTGATGTCTCCGTCCTGGAAATCTCCAATGGGGTGTTTGAGGTTTGTTCTTGACATGCTTGTCTAAATTCTTTGTTATCATTTTTCATTTTTTATAATGTGATTTTCTGTTTCCAGGTCAAGGCTACCAACGGGGACACATTCCTTGGTGGTGAAGACTTTGACAATGCATTGCTGGACTATCTGGTCAGTGAATTTAAAAGAACCGATAACATCGATTTGTCCAAAGACAGATTGGCATTACAAAGGCTAAGAGAAGCAGCTGAGAAAGCAAAAGTGGAGTTGTCATCAACCACGCAGACGGAGATAAACCTTCCTTTTATTACTGCTGATGCTTCTGGAGCAAAGCACTTCAATATCACACTGACTCGATCAAAGTTTGAATCTCTTGTTAACCATCTTATTGAGAGAACCCGCATCCCGTGCGGCAATTGTCTGAAAGATGCAGGCATCTCGGCAAAAGAAGTCGATGAAGTACTTTTGGTTGGTGGGATGTCAAGGGTCCCAAGGGTTCAGGAAATCGTCAGCCAGATATTTGGGAAGACACCTAGCAAGGGTGTGAACCCCGATGAGGCTGTCGCCATGGGAGCTGCCATACAAGGTGGCATCCTGAGAGGTGATGTCAAGGAGCTTCTTCTGCTTGATGTCACCCCGCTCTCCCTTGGTCTCGAGACCCTCGGAGGGATCTTTACCAGGCTTATCAACCGAAACACAACCATTCCGACCAAGAAGAGTCAGCTCTTCTCTACTGCAGCTGATAACCAAACCCAGGTCGGCATCCGAGTACTGCAGGGCGAGAGGGAAATGGCTTCGGATAATAAGCTTCTTGGGGAGTTTGAGCTCACTGGAATTCCTCCTGCTCCAAGAGGTATGCCCCAAGTAGAGGTTACCTTTGACATTGATGCAAACGGGATTGTGAAGGTCTCAGCCAAGGACAAAGCAACAGGCAAGGAACAGGAGATCACCATTAGGTCCTCGGGTGGGCTATCTGAAGAGGAGATAGAAAAAATGGTGAAGGAGGCAGAGCTTCATGCTCAGAAGGACCAGGAGAGAAAGACACTGATCGATGTCAAAAATACAGCAGACACTACGATTTACAGTATCGAGAAGAGCCTCGGGGAGTTCCGAGATAAGATGCCAGCAGAAATTGCCAGAGAGATTGAAGATTCTGTTGCTGATTTGAGGGCTGCGATGGGCGAAGACAATGTGGAGAAAATAAAGGAGAAGATTGATGCTGCAAACAAGGCTGTCTCAAAGATCGGGCAGCATATGCAACAAGGCGGAGGAGGTTCTTCTGGTTCTGGATCTGCAGGCAGCAGCGGAGACCAAACACCTGAAGCCGAATACCAGGACAAGGAAGCTAAGATGTAGGCTCTTGCTGCAGGTTTTCTGCAAACATATGCTTTGGATTTTATTGTGGTAGGTAACGGTGATGCATTCACTGAAACAAAGAGCTAAGCGATGAATGTGTTGTGATAAGATGAGTCTTTTTAGTATTCTTTAGCTTAGTAGGTAATGGTGATGCATTCATCGAAAACAATTGATATCACAAAATTACACGAGGAATCGTACTTTCATTTATTTGGCTTCTCATGCGTGTAGTGTAATGAGATGGACTAATTTGTCGAGTTTGTGGCATTGTGCTCTTGGTTCAAATGTGAGACGGAGTTGGTTGTTGTTCGGCAGTGATCGTAAGCTGATAAATAGAAATGCAAACTGTAATTGTAACTGTAATTGGTTGAGAGGAGCAAAAGAGAAGCAGCAGCATGGTCATGCCGAAATGCTCGCCTATTGTCAAGCCACGGAGTCGCCGGTTCACAGAGCACGTAAGAGCTCACAGGTAAAGATCTATGCATCGATGCACGGACGCTCGGTTGCATTGCGCACCTAATAATTACTGTGTTGGGGGTGGGGTATGCGGAGTCACACAATTGCACGGCAAGAGGAAAAAACGAGGAGCCAACAAAACTGAAATATTTGTGCTCTTTCTCTCTCCCTCGGCTTGTTCTCGAACGATCATTGCAAGGAAAAAAAGCAAATGCCTTCCCTCAAAAGGAGGAAAAAGAATCTAAAAGTGAGTAAAGTGGGAGAAATAATAGGCTTCGATT
The DNA here is from genome assembly GCA_001649415.1 of Musa itinerans. NCBI lineage: Eukaryota > Viridiplantae > Streptophyta > Magnoliopsida > Zingiberales > Musaceae > Musa > Musa itinerans. The sequence goes on from LVTN01001739.1 coordinate 43,100, forward strand.
TCCGCCCTTCTGTTTCCTGTCTTCGGCATGCCGGCTTTTGGAGCGCTCCGTCAAACGGGTCAGGGAATTTCCGCCCCTTTCTCTTACCAAACTTGACGTTTTTCCTCCCCGCTTTCTCCTATTTTTCGTAGTTTTCTTGGGAATTAGAGACAATTTAAGGATTTTTCAGCGAAATTGGAAAACAAAAAAAAGGCTGGAATCTTGGGAAGAATCCAGAGACGATGGTGTGGTATTTCCCTGGCTTTTTTTTTTGGGTAGATCCTGATTACTTTTAGGGTTTTTATTATGCTGCCATGGCCTTTCCTTTTTTATCTCGTTTAACTCGTTATTTGTTGCTTCGTATTTCTTTTGCTTTGTCACTTCTTGCTTTCTACTGTTAATCGAAGCTCGATCCTGTTGCTATTGCTGTAAGTCTACGTAAAAGATTGGATTTTCTCCATAGCTGTTTACTGCTAGTATTTTCGAGCTTCCTGTTAGTGATTTATTTGGTAAATATTGCTTTCCTGATCTTGTTAGTTCTTGATTTGGACAGTAAAACAATTGGACAGTCAGTTGGTAATGGCCAATTACATAGAGAGTACTTTTGTAATGATGACATGCTACATATAGATTGCTCGAGAATTGTACATTTTCTGATACAGAAATGCTTCTTTCTGTTTGAAACACTTGATCGCAACTTTTAGTTTGGTATCTTACAGAGCTGAGGTTTAGGATTTCTGTTGAAGAGGGAACTGTAAGGTATTATTGGCTTTTGGTTTCCAACATGAAGGCATATAGATGCAGCTCTGATTGGAAATCATGATGTGAATTCTGTTTCAGAAGAGAGAAAACATAGGACGATGGAGGATGGTTGTGGACCGTGATGTGATATATTTGTTTTTCTTTTCTTCTTTTTAGACTGGAAGTGGTTGTGGACCGTGATGATCTATCATAATACTGAAGAGTAGAACTAGAATTCCCAGTAATGGCCTCTGGAGCTGCTGTTTGGTTGCGTTGATGTGAGTTCCAAACCCGGAATCATGGCCAGTAGGAGGGAATCCTTCGACGTCAGCATGCACAAGTGTCCGGTGCAATCCCCCCCACCGGCGACGCAGAGCATGTAACTGGCCTATGCTTTAGATGGTATGACGATCTACAAGTCAATGACCAGCACTTCTCCCCCCTCTCCCACTTACCAAGGAGGAGGTGGAGGTGGATTCAATGCAGGAGGACCTGATGGAATGTCCTCGGCGATGCCTGCACATGTTCTAAACGTCAACATGGAGGAGCCTGTGAAACGAAAGCTCAGGCGACCGAGGAAATATGATCCTGATGGTTCAATGGCCCTTGCCCTGACCCCTGTACCGTCTGCCGCTCCGTTGCTGCCCAGATCTGGTGGATTCTCACACTCTACAGAGGCTACTAACACCGTGACATCGGTCTCAGCAGATACTATAAAGAAAGCAAGGGGCCTGCCAAAAGGTTTTGGCAAGAAGCTGCAGATGCTTGCTCTGGGTAATCTCAGTTGCTCCACTTTGTTAGCATCTTATTTGTCATAATATACCTCTATGTGCATTTATATGTCTAATCGGTGTTTGAATTTTTTTCCAAACTATCGTATCAGTGACATATATGTGCATACATATGTCTAATCGTACCAGTTGCTCTTGGATGTCTTAACATCTTTTATGTAGATTTCTTTTACTACAGTTATTATCAAAAATCATGGAAATGACTGCACTTTTTGGAAGCTCATCCCTGATTCTTTGTTTGTGATCTTATGGGCTATGAACCACACATGTGACATGTTGCATGAGCTTAAACTTCAACCATGCAGATATTTACCTGCCAATTTGCCTCTTAAGACAAGTTGCTCTTACCTATTTTGTTTGTTTGTTTGTTTGTTTTTTTTTGTTTTTGAGTTGAATCAGGCACCAAGAACTGCAGAATCATGACATTGATTTGATAATTTCTTTTATGATTGTTAAATTCTTGAGAACCTTACTGATTATATGTTGTGCTCTAAAACTGGCCCCATTGTTCATAGCAAAAAGCTTGGATGATGGCTATGACAACTTTGAATTTCCCGCTGACTAGTTGCCAAATGCTTCAGATTATTCAGTCGCTTTTATGCATAAAGTACATGAACTAGAGAACCATGTTGTGCAATTTAGGCTAGTATTTTCTGTTTTATTTTTAAAATGCCTTTGTTTGGATTTGATGATGACGATCTTGATTACAAATACCTCACTGAAATTGGAGGTCCAAGAAGAAGGTCCATGAAGGATGATATAATAATCGTTCTAAATTTTATATTTTCAGGATGTATCATCCAAAATCATGTCCTTTTCTCAGAATGGACAACGTGCCATATGTGTCCTTTCGGCAAATGGTGCTATATCAAATGTAACTCTTCGTCGGGCATCAACATCCGGTGGATCTGTAACTTATGAGGTTTGTTACTTATAACTGATACGGCTTAGTTTTGAGTCATTTCAAAAGCTATAAAACCATTGGCAAGTTATAAGATTTAGTTTCCTTTGATTTGTGTAGATTCATTTCATGACTGTGAATTTAATCCATATACATGACCAGAAAGTGTCCTAGATGCATATGACATTTTGGTCCGCCAAATAAAAAAGAACAGTTTTTTTATGCTGAAATAACTATCGATCTTGTTAATTAAACAGTATTCCTTCATTTCTTTTTAGAATACCAGCCAAAAATGTGATTGTCATTATCAGATCTTGTAATTCAGAGACCTACTCCACCTGAAGATTGTAAAGACAAACTCATAATCCCTTTGTATATTGTCTCCCTTTGACATTCAGTTTTCAGGATATTTGACTCTATTTTCTTTCTTTGGCTTCTCATATGTGTGTATACGTTCTTATGCAGGGACATTTTGAAATCTTATCATTATCCGGAGAATGATGGTCAGCATAGTCGAACGGGTGGCTTGAGTGTTTCACTGGCTGGTCCCGATGGACGTGTTTTAGGTGGTGGAGTTGCAGGACTTTTGACGGCTGCATCCCTGGTCCAGGTTTGGCATTGCTTCCATTGCATAATATTTCTCTTATCTTTGGCATACTTCACATTATATGAGCTACTAAGTCTGGTTTAGATTTTTCTTCATTTCTACTTTGCCCCTTTTTCTCTTGCTTAAAATTCCTATAAAATCAAGATTACTGCAATATAAGTTATACATAAGTGCTATGTAATTGCTGATTCCCTCAATTCTACCACCTTTTTGACATTCCATGACAAATTGCTCAGGTCAACCCTTTTCTTTTTCCAAATTGCTTGTTATCTGTCAACTTATTGTTGTCGAGAACTTATCCTGCACCCCAGCTCAGATGCATGTGAAGTTGTCTCTAATTCTACAAACTTTAAAGATGAGACAGCTTCAGTTACCAGTTTAACCCTTCAATTCTGTCCAATTTTCCTAATCTTTCCCGATAAAGATGATTAGTCGGTGGCGATTCAGAAGTTATCCTAGCTTTTCTTTTGTTACAAAAAGCGTAGCATAAAAAAACATAACACGAAACTCTCACCGACGCAGGGTCAAAAGGGGGTCAATGTACGCAGCCTTCCCTCATTGTATCCGACTCGAAATATGGTCTGTAAGTCACGAAGGAACAACCTCACGGAAGGCACAGCATATTAAATCTAAATCGCCAATGTGCTGACTCGATCGTTAGTTCTCAATCGTTGCTTGTAAATTCAGTAACGAAAGCAATTCATTGTTCTTTGGCAGGTGGTTGTGGGTGGCTTCATTGCTGGTTGGAAAAAAGAGTGAAAGCAGATTAATGACTTAGATTCGGCATCTGCCCCTGCAAAGCTTTCTCCAGGAGGGAGGTCGCCAGCAGGCAACGGTCCAACCTCACGGGGCACCTTAAGCGAATCCTCCTGCAGGCCTGCGAGTCCTCTCAATCGGAGCACTGGAACACTCGACAACAGCAACCAGCAGGGCTTCTCCAACATGCACTGGAAAGAGCTGACCCTGACACCACCGTGTAATCTTAGTTCTCGGTGAAGAGGAACAGCAATTGCTGGTCATTGCCTGCACCACCTCAGATCTTTGCTCGGTACCGTGTTGTCGATTAGAGGCAAGCATATCATCTTTGTAGCTACATTATCTAGCTGTTTGTGCTCCTAACAATGTGTAGATGTTGTATGGAGTTAATCCGTGCATTATTATTTCTCTGGTTTGACTAGCGAGTGCTTGTCCTCGTAGTGCAGAGTCATTATTTACTAGTAGATGGGCATCCATTTTTTGTTCCATTGTCCATTAAAATTGAATTATACAAAGCAAGAATCATTAGCAAATGTCCAAGGCGACATGATGATGTCACGCCGTAGCCCATCTTTCGATGCTTTCGGTTTGTTTTCGTTTAGGTAACTCATACGAGGCATGTACTTTGGTAGTCCCATTTCGTTCGATTTTAACAACGTTTTTTGCTTTCGTTTTATGTTTTATAAAACTTGCTAATGTTTTATATAACCCGAGCGTTCGTCACAGGCGAAGAAAATGTTCGCCGCTACCATAACTTTGGTTATTGATCTTTGCGACGTGAAACATATCTTCGCATTTCAGAATCTCCCGATTGACACGTGAGCATACACATGAGCGTTGATATGGAGGAAGATATAACATGTCAGTTCCGTGAATGATAGTCCACACAGGGCATTTGGACCAGCCCAATCGATCTCCGTAGACAACAATCTATGGGTGATCAATCGAGTCTAACCCCCTTTCGATCGATCCCCATGGGCAAAACACAAGGGAATGACTTAAACATATGTTACAGACCTATCGCCCCATGGAAGGAACACCAAAGAAGAGGTGTTACAATCGTTACAGACCTGCCACCCCGTTGAAGGAACATCAAAGGGAAGATGTTGCGGCCATTACAAACCTATCGTCCTCATTGACGGAATGTCAATGGGAAGGCGTTACAAGTGATTCCTCCATCCATATATAAAAGCCTGTTGAATCCTGGATTTTGATAATGAAATCAATTGAGGAAGTTATGAACTAATAAGTGTTTGAGATGCGTATGAGAAACTTCGATCATGGACTTGAATCATTGAAGCAGGAGAATCAGACGTTGGGCCGGAGAGCATCATATAAGAGATTGGACGTCGGGTCGGAGGATTGGTCGACATGTCGGAGGATAGACTTCGTGCCATGAGTTCGGGTATCGGGCCAGAAGGATCGGGTATTGCGCCAAGAAGATCGGATGCTGTGGGAGGTCAATATGTCGATGGATCGGGCAATACGTCGAAGAAAAGGACGATGCACTAAAGGTTCAGATGAAGTGCTGGATGAACAGATGATATGACAAACAACGTAGGCTTCATGATTGTAATTGTTAAGTCTTGATTGAAGTAATTTTATAGTTTAATTGAGTTGATTTTTGGTGTAACTATGTCAACTTGATTAAGAGCACATTGGGCCTGAATCAAGGTTGAATTGGGCCTATTAGAAGGCCAATTCAATGACTTGAGGGCCAAGTGGTCGCACTAGAGAACTCTTTCTCTCTCAATCTGAGAACTATTGAATATGAATTTGTTTGAGTAAGAACACATAAGATATTTCTCTTATGACACTCAATAGCTCTCGTAAGGTTGGCTGCCACTCCCAATGACTGGTTGTGCTAGATATGAAACTTTCAGGCCTATAAGTCTGATATCAAAGAGTGGAGTACTCGTACAGGCCATCCTTGGTGTCTCAAGTCTAAGGACCAGAGACACCACTCGGACAACAGAATCACTGTTTGACAATGAGGTATCATCAACCATCTAGTATTTCGTGAGCGGATCAATCATGGAACTTATTCTCTAATGAGCACATGCATTATATCCTTAGTGTCCCTACTTAAGTAGTTATGAGACCAGCCACCTCTATCATATAGCTGTGTATACAACACACTAGTCTGTCATGTTATCTCGATGTCCCTCTCGAGTAACATATGACTGAGATTATTTAAGATCTGTGTTTAAAGGCAAATCGATCTCATTATCATGAACTCACCACGATGTGATTCTCATTGCATAGATCCATGAACATTACAATATATACAACATGTAACATAACGTGAGAAAAATATCAATAAATAATAATAAGAAAAAAGAATGTGTATCGTGTCACGCGTGTCATCACTCACGCGATTAGCTTGCAAGACATCTATGACTAGCAATTCCGACCTAATTTAGAAGAATAGAACTAGAGGAGGGGAGAACGAAGATTAACCCGCCCTTCCTAGACAATGCAAACACTCCTTTAGAGACCTAGGGGAGGTAGGATTGAGAGCTCCTGACATCTCAAAAAATTTAGAGGCTATAGGCTTAGGTATGGAATGAGCCCTACTCCGTAGTGGGTGAGGGATTTAAGGGAGAGTTGTCAATATCTCTCCTCCAACAATTGACACAAGTGTCCCCTCTATAACAAACCTCAAAGAGTCTCAATGGCAGGAAAACCCAAAGCCCACCTTAATAAGAGATACCTCGAAAACCGCCACAATGTTATGAGCCTCGAAATCCACCATAGTGGAATGATCCATGAAATTAACTGTCGGAGTGAGGCTTTAAAGCTTACTATGATGGAAGCTCGAGATCCACTATGATGAAGAAGGGAAGAAGGCACGCTACGATAGAAGCTCAAGATTCACTCCGACGAAGAAGGGAAGAAGGCCCGCTATGATGAAAGCCTGAGATCCGCTACGATGGAGAAGGGAAGAAGGCCTACTATTGTGGACGCCCGAAATATGCTATGACAGAGACGCCCGACCAAGTGCGCTCGAGGATTGTGAGTCGAAATTTTTTTATCCATGCCAAATCCGCTATGGTGGAGATGTCGGGCCAAATGTACCCGAGGCGAGTGAGTCAGGAAAATTTGACCCATGCCAAACCCGCTACGACGAAGACGCTGGGCCAAATATGCTCGAGGCGAGTGAGTCAGGAAATTTCAACCCATGGTAAATCCACTATGATGGAGACGTCGAGCAAAATGTGCTCGAGGCGAGTGAGTTGGAAAAATCTGACCCATGCCAAATCCACTATGGTGGAGATAATGGGCCAAACATGCTCGACTGTGAGTTAGGAAAATCGTACCCACACCAAATCTGCTATGATGGGGACAACACGTCAAACGTGCCCAAGGTGTGTGGGCCGAGAAAATCTAACCTACACCAAGATTAATCTACAATAGAGAAAGTATAAAACCAATATGCCCGAGACAATTGAATCGAAAAAACTCGACCCACAAGACAAAACCCGGGACGCTCTCGTATCAGATGAGCTAAATGTTGTGCTTCGAGCCCCTTTTGCAAAAGTCCCGAAGCACGCCTTTGGGGGAGGGACAAATGATAGAAAATATTCTAGCAACTAATCTCATCCCTCCAACTGGTCACCACAAAGGCGCTAACATGGAAAAATAAGGGCCTAGTCTTCCCTCACAAGGGATTGATATGAAGGAAGATAAGGCCTATCGACCCCATGGATGATAGTCCACGGTGAGCCATTTGGGCCAACCCAATGGCCTTCGTAGATAGCAACCTACAAGTGCTCGATCGGGTCTGCTCCCTCTCGATCGATCCCCGCGGGCAAAACATCAGGGGAATAATGTTACAGGCCTACCACCCCTGTTGACAAAATGTCAAAGGGAAGACATTACAATCGTTACAGGCATGTCGCCCCATTGATGAAGCGTCAATGGGAAGACATTATGACCATTATAAGTGATTCCTTTGACTAGGTATAAAAGTCGACCCTTGGTTTCAATCGATGGGTCAAATCTCTTTATAACTAACTCTCTTACATTACAAAACTACCCCAAAGCTAATTTAAACATTGAAGGGGTCATGTCGGGAAACACCAATAACACTAACCTTTGTGCAAAGACTCGTCGATGAGTCGAAATCCACCTTGGCCTACTCTCAAGCCTGCATCCAACACTTGACTCTACTCCAAAGTGTTGGGCTAATAGCTCATATTCAGCCCATGTG
>LVTN01001740.1:7522-36661 GCA_001649415.1 Musa itinerans
ATATATATATATATATATATATGCAACAAGCAATATAAAGTGATAAAATGTTAAATAATATAACAAGCAAAAAGAATGTATATCATGTCACACGTGTCATCACTCATGTGATTGGCTTGTAAGACATCTATGACTAATAATAACATTTTCATTCCTACTAAAGTCTAAAGGTTACAATTATTTTTTCCCATATGATCATGAGAGAGATTTTAATTTTTTTAATTAAATTTAATTCTCTTAATATCTCTTAAAACTTAATTCATTTTTATCACACATTATAAGTGATGCCTTCATCTTGAAAAATATCTCTGAATTGAAGGGCTTGATGAAAATATCTATAACTTGATCACCAACTTTAATAATGAAACTTCCTTCTCCTTAATATCAATATGCTTGCTTCTTTCCTAATAGACTAGGTTTTATCCAATGCAATCACCAACATATTATTAACAATCATCTTTGTAACTTCATCTTGTGAATAATTGACTTTATTCAAGAGCTTCCCTAACCATATAATATGTCATATATATGATGTTATCACTATATATTCTACTTCATATATAGATAATATCACAATGTATCTCTTCTTCAAATAATAAGTGAAAGCAATGTCGCCCAAAGTTGGTTGTACTTTTTTGATCTTTTGGAGCTCTATTCCAATCACTATCGGAATAGTCAACAGGTCAAAATTCATTAGAAAATGAATATGGTAAACCATAAATTATAGTATCTTTGATGTAGTGTAAAATTCTTCTAATGGACTTCATATATGTCGGTTCTTCTATAAATTGACCTACTAATCTGTTTCCATATAAAATATTCGATCTCAAACTTCCTACTAAGCTTTTTGAATATCTAATACCATATTCAATCAATGTGTCAACTGATTTATAATCTTCTATCTTGAATTTTTTGAGAACCTCCTTTGCATATCTTTTTTATGAAATAAAGATACATTCTTTACTTTATTTCACTTTAGTACCAAGGAGATAAAATATGAGCCCAATGCTAATCATTTCAAATTCTTAGACTATTTATTTGAGTTCTTCAAACATTTATAAAGACAGGATCATCTATATATAAGTAAAAAAGTAAGATATCTATAGTTTTATTCATCTTCTTATTAATAGCACTTTCTTACTTTAACTTATACAAAGTTTTTTTTAAACTTAAGAACTTTCTTTTCATACCTCTTTTTAATATAACTCAATAGTTGTTTTATGTATACTTCTTCCAGAAAATCATTCAAAACTATAGATTTAATATTCATTTGATAAATTGATCAATTATTTTGTACCACAATGAATAAAATCAATATAATAGTTTCGATTCGGGTAACAAGGGCAAATAACTTATTATAGTTGATGTCAGATTTTTGTTTGTAACCCTTTGTCATCACTTTATACTTCTCAACTTGATCTTGTCTATTTTTCTTGATTTTGTAAAACCCATTCCACACTAATAGGATTTTATCCTTGAGGTAATGATGCTAGCTCTCATGTTTTGTTTCTCATGATAAAGTCTCTTTATCCATAGCATACTTCTACCTTTTATCTTTTATTTATATTGAAGTGGTTTACTATCTACAATGAGACAAACAAAATGTAATTCATTTATTATCTCATATAAATCTCTTAGACATCTTGTTCTTTGAGGTACTAGATTTTGCTGTCTTCATGCAACTCTTCAATGTTTTTCTCTTAATTTTATACACCTTCTTTATTGAACTCCACATCTCTACTTATAACAAATTTTAAATTATTAGGATTAAATAATTTATAGGCCTTGGATTTAGTATCATACCCAGTGAAGATGAGTTTGGAGCTCTTGGCTTCCAACTTAGTTCTTCTTTTATCAAGTACATGTTTATAACCAATGCATCAAATATCTTGATATGTGAAACTTTTGATTTTCTTTCAATCTATGCCTCATGTAGAGTTTTGTTCTCTAAGCTCAATGTAAAGCATCAATTTAGGATATAGATAGCATAAGCTATTGCTTTGACCCAAAATTTTTTGGACATATCTTTGGTCTTGATCATGCTTCTCACCATGTTAAGAATCATCCAATTCTTTCTCTTTGCCTTACTATTTTATTATGGAGAATATAGTGCTATGAGCTAACGTCAAATGTCATGCTCATCACAAAAATCTTAAAATGCTTTGAAGGTGAATTCACCGCCTCAATCGAAGCAGATAGATTTACATAGAAGTTACTTTTGTTTTCTACAATAGTTTTAAACTTCTCAAACATGCTAAAAACTTTCTCTTTCTTCTTTCAAGAAATAAACTGAAGTTTTTTTATATAATCATTAATAAAAGTTAAAATATAGTTATGCTTACTAAAAGATGTTGGAGCAATAGAGCCATAAATAAGTTGAAGTGACTTCTTTGCTCAATAAGTTAGAGCAAAACTTCTTTTTATTTGTTTAGCTAAAACACACCCTTTATATATTTGACTTGGGCATTGGATCATTTATTATTATTATTTTTTATAGCATTTTGAAATCTTTAAAATTCAAGTGTTTAAACCTCAAGTGTCACAGTCATGACGAGTCCTTCACACATGTCTTTAAACATTATGTCATGGTTAATGGTTAAGATAAATAGTCTTTTTTTTTTTTGACATATCCACTTAAGTAATTAAACAATTTGTATTGCTTTTAATAAAGAATTATTTATCTTTTATATCAATATCAAACTAAGAATATTATTATTCATATTTAACACAATAAATATTTGAAAAAAATTAATGACTTTCATCTTTGAGGTGGATCAATATATTACATTTGCCTTTCACCAGTACTTTTGAGGAGTTACTAAAGTAGACTTATCCATTCATAATTTTATCCAACTATGTGAACATATTTTTAACCACACATATGATTGCTAGCTCTAATATCCAAGTATAACTTGTATTGACTAGAAATAAAAAAGAATCTTCCTCATTCTTTTTCAACATAGTACTTTCTTCAGTTTAATTATTTTGATTATAATAAATATCATTCAGAAGCATAATGATCTTTTTTTTTTTCCGACATTGAACTTTATGATTATACCCTTGGCCTCTTGTATCTTTTCTTTATTGTTCTTGATTTGGACTTTAATTTTTTTATTATTTCTTCCTTCCCCTTTTTGGCATGTCCTATATCATGACCATGACCTCTTTCATGCTCTCAACCTATTCTATGATTACGATCACTTGACCCTTTATTTCTTTCTTTCAACTTGAGCTTTATTTAGAGAATTAGTTCTATTGCATCTTGTTTCTTTTTATTGACTACATGTTCATGTACTTGCAAAGAATCTTTTAGCTCATCAATATTTATTTGGTCTAAATCCTTTGATTTTTGGATATAGATCATAATAAAGTTAAACTTTTCATATAGTAATCGAAGTACTTTTTTGACCATTTATATATTTTCTAGATTCTCATAATTTCTTTTTAATTGATGGACAATGGTAAGAACTCTTGTAAAATAATTCGAAAGAGTTTCAGATTCATTCATTTGTAATATTTTAAATTTAGCTCTAAGTGATTGAAGTCAAAATTTCCTTACTTTCTCAACTTTAAAAAAGTTTTAAAGAATCTCCTAAGTATCTTCAGGTGTTAGCCATCATAACTTTTTCAAAATTGCCTTCCTCTAACCCTTAGTAGATGAGGAAGAGTGCCTTCTTGTCTTTCTTATTCATGTTTTTCAAGGAATCTCTTTAACTCATCTTAACTCATCTTAAGGATAACACTATTTTGAGGCTCCTTATAGTCTAACTTTATTACCTCATAAATGTCTTGTCATCCAAATAATACCTTCATCTAGATGCTCCAATCTTCCTAGTTGTCTTTTGTAAAGCAAAGTACTTAAACTTGCATGCTATTAATCATTTTGACTTATTTTATATACCACTTTAATGGGAAAAAGAAAAGATAAGATAGAGAGTTAGAGAGGAAGAATCGAGAGATGAAACAAGAGGCAAAACTAAAATTTTTATTTTTTTAAGAGAAGTCTGTATACTTTTCTTTTCTCATTTTTTTTCCTATGACAAAATTCATCTATTTATTGGCTAGTAATAAAAGTTACAAAACTCAATTGTTAAGGCTATATTTATATATATTTTTTATATATAATCAATCTAATTTGTGAGTGGTTATTAATTTTATAACCTCCTCTGATATTTATCCATTCACACTAAAATCTAAAGGTCATAATTATCTTTTCTCATGAGAGGTTTTAATTATATCTTTTAATTAATTTTATTTTCTTAACAAGATATATATTTGGAGAGTGGTCGAGACATATGGAAGATGACTCGAAGCAAATGTAATTGATGAGATATATCGATAGAGGTGACGATGAGAGCTACCAAGATGAAAAATGCTATATGGCGATTAGGAGGGGTAGAACAAGAATAATGAGAAGGAAAATTTTTTTTGTGTTGAAACAAGATTTTGTTGGAATTAAGTAAAAAAAATTATGATAATTTATTTATGATATTTTAGAAATAATAACAAAATTAAAATAAAAAAATATAAATATAAAAATGAATTGTAAATAGTACTCACTTTATTTCTATTAACTTGATGATCATCCACATGATTCATCGCGCCATCGTAGAAAACCCTTCTCCGCCGATATGGGCCCGGAGGAGGATGTTCGCTCGTCGGCCTTCTTGGCGAAGCCCTCCGTCGCTCCCTCGTCCAGCTTCGCGCCAGCGACGCCCTTTCCCCCCTCCTTCCCCGCCGACAAGAAATCGGTGCGTTTCTTTTTCCCCTTCCATCTTGATCCTTTGATGCAATAGCTTTAGGGTTTCGATCGTGGATCAACGTCTCATGGCTTCTTGGTGCCCCGAACACGAAGAATACAGGTTTTTCTGTTCGATTGGTGGTTGATTAAAGCGGAAAGTGGGGTCGAGGGGAAAAGGTTGGCCGTCGGAGGGTTTACGACGAGGTGAGTGTTTTCGAGGTTCATGCTTTGAGGTGGTATTTTCGTTTGCTGCTGTGGCTTATTGGCAAAGAATGCCCTTGTGTTGCTCTCTCTTAGATGCTCGCGAACAGCAAGAACCTTCTTAAGGTGGTCATATCTCCACGACGATTTAGGTCAAGCAAGATTCCTCTCGTGACTAAACATTTAGTTCCTTTATTTTTTTGAGAGATCATGCAATTTTCTCTTCAAACCAAGTGTATTCCTTGATCTTTGTTGATCACTTAATATATCACCAAGACATGCTTGTTGGAAGCACCTTATCTTGCATGGTATCTCATGTGGTCAATTCATAGGATGTGAAATACTTTTCTCAGTAGACATCATCTTATGATTCATGCTCTGATTCATCATGCTTTTTTCTCAGTTGACATCATCGTTTTTTTTCAGTAGACATCATGTGCTGATCATAAATATACTGTGCCCGTATCTTTGCTTCAATATATTATAAATGTATTATCTTTCAATTGCAAAAATTATGTACGTTAATTCTATACAATATTGTATTAATTTTTTCCCTAAAACCTCTATACCTTGAAGAGTAAAGCCATACACTAGACCCTTCATATAGGTCCTGCACTAGCAGCAATCTGGTGCAATTTTGTGTAAAGCATTTGCCAAATGAATAACAAATACTATATTAAGACAATCTATCAAGGAATTGAAGTTAGCTTTTTGTGAAACTTGGAGCATCTACCATGAAGAAACTCAGGTAGCAGTTGCACAAGATTTCTAAAGTTCTCAAGCAATTTCTTGAAGCGAACACTTTATTCTAGGTTGTTGGACGACCACCCTCTTCTCTTCCTCTCCATCCTCTGCATTCCTTCTCAAATACAGATCTGGCTTTTGACCATTGTCATTTGTGAATGATGTTTGACAATTAACAAGGTTGAAGAGCAATGGTGTCTAAGAAGCGCTAATGTTGTGTTCCTTCATATGAAGTAGCTGAGATGGCAATGTAACAGAGGCAGAAAGATAAAATGCATCTTTACAAGGTCCCAACAAGCGAAAACTTATTTCAACAGATGTTACAAAAGTGGGGTATGAGTTTAAGAATAAAAATTACATGGTCAAGATGCAAGGATGAATGAGAAATAATGTCTACATAGGGGTTCATTGAGCTTAAGGTGGTTGATTTACTATCTGTAGGTGACATGTCCATTTCTGTGACTGATTATATATCAATGGTCTGTTTACTTTATCGTAGTAGAAATGAGTGGAATATTATTCTTTCTTGATGATATGATTGAAGTGTTAGGCCTCAAATTTATTACATAGTTAAGGGCCCAATAATATGGATAGTTGAACTGTTAAGTTTCTTTTTGTTATACCTTCCACATCATTGTTCCATGTTCTTAGTTTTTTTTCTTTGAAGTATTAGTTAAGTTTTCTAATCTTGGTTTTATTTTTTACTTAGCTTCTCCATAGAAACTACTCTATTCTCTGTGCTGTAAATTTTATCACCTGGTGTGAGAGAGTAAATAGGGTGAATTCTCGAAAACAATCCGTCTTTTGGGTTTTCACAGGAAGTGCCCTGCATTTTTAAAATTTTAAGACAGTGTTCCTTTTTTGCCTAATACTTGGAATACCCCAGTCACCTTCCCTTTTCATTTTCTTTTTATAATGAATCAGTCCATAGGGTGAACTAAACCAATTATAATATTTTCAACAATACCACAAAAACGATAATGCAATACAAAAACACTGTAATAGTGTTTTGAACAATACCAAGGAAAACTATAACACAATACAAAAAAACACTGCGTTACAATGTTTTTATACTGTGTTATAGTGTTTTCCTAGTATTGTTGAAACTTGTAAATACTAACAATTGCAGTGTAACAATATTGTAAACAACACATGTTTTTTACAAAATTTATATAAAACAACACTATGTTACAGTGTTATAGTGCTTTTGTATTGTGGTGCAGTGTTTTCTACTGTGTTACAGTTTTCCTGCTATTGCTGAAAACACTATAACACCAGTGTTGTCAAAGGCGCTATGTGTTAAAAAACACTGAGGATCTAAAATGCTTGAGTGCTCGCTTGAGTGAAGCAAGGTGCTTGCCAATATAAAAAATCTAAAAATATAATTAAGGAGAAAGACAATAATTAAAATAAAAATTAGATAGAATATCGATTTTATATCACTTCATAATCAAAATATCACCACTAAAACATTGGTAATTCATTTAACATTTATAAAGCATTAAAGTATTAAATTGACCAAATATAGTAACAAAAATAACAAAACAAAAGAAAATTAACATCAAAAGTCCAATAATTTTGACAAGAATTTTAACAATGATAATTTAAAATCCTAGCTGTGACAAATTCAATAATTAACATATTTCAATGGCAGATAGGCTGATTGGGGGGAGAAGGAAATAGGAAAAGGAGAGGACATTGGTGGGAGGGGAAAGCTAGTTGCTAGCATGGAAAGAGGCTGGGGAAGAAGCAAAGCGAGAAAGAAGAAGAGGAGGGAGGGGAGGAGAGCGGGGAGGGGGTATCGTTGAGCGTTGGTGATGTTGAGAGCCATCGAGAGAGTGAGAGATGGAGAGAGGTGTCGAGGGGAGAGAGAGAGCCAATGGAGAGGGGAGGTGATTCTGTTAGGGTGAAGCAGAGAGTGGGGGAAGGGGTCTATACCACTAGCCTTCGGGGTTGTCAAGAGTCACTGGGGGAGAGAGAGAGGTGTCGTCGTCGAAGGTGGAGGGAACAATGCGTGGGGGGGGTGGGGCAGGGAGAGAGAGAGAGAGATGGTAACATTGTCGGAGGTAGAGGGAACAACATAGCAAGCCCGTGAGATTGAGACAAAAGATGGAGGTACTCTCGCGAGATATGGAGGGACAACTCGGTAGGAGCACGAGGACTAGCACCAACAGAAGGTGGAAAGGGAAAGAGAGGAAGATACCTCTGTTGGCAAGGGGAGGCATTGCCCGCTTGCACATAAACGACGGTCATTGGCTTGCACACCCACTCGGAAAAGCGGATCCCATTGCCTTGCACGCAGATGAAGTGCTGTGACGATTAGGTTAAAGGAAGAGGGATGGCACACGAAGAAAGGGGGGTCAGGGATAGGGAATTGTTATCCGACTTGATTGAACTAAATCAGTTAATTTAGGTTCAACTCAGGCTCATTTAAAGTCAATCTGGGCCAAGTGAGTGCTTGGGCTGCCCAATGTTTAGGCCCAGGTGCATGTCTAAGAGGCGCCTAGTTGAAGGCGCTTGCTCGAACCCTTGTGTTTAGGCGCATGGGCCTCGCCTCGCCTCACCTTGCCTGCATGCCTGGGCGAGTGCCTGAGCACTTGTTGAATTTATTGTGTAATACAATATAAAAATGTAGGAAAAGGGAGGGAATTGTAGGGAAAAGGGGCGGGGCTGGCTACTAAATAAGGGGTATTTTATGTATTAGGCAAAAAAAGAAAGGAATTCTAGAAATGGAGGGCACTTCCCAGGAAAAGCCCAAAACGGGGGATTTTTTTGGGTATTTGCCCAAGTAAATATCCATTCATAGTTGTGTGATTAAGTTTATGCATTTGGTTACACCATCTACTGCTGCATGTTGCTTTCTGTATTACCTTTTGAAGAATGGTCTTGTGTGTTTGATGCATGTGCCATTAACTTTGTACTGAGATGATTGGTTGATCCAGTGGCATGAAAATGGAAGTGAACATTTTATTGCAACTTGATGTTTTTTCAAGGATATATTTCTCTGTTATATTTTTTGTTATTAAAGATGTCACGGTTTTATTACTATATGAAACTTTACTGCAGGCAACATGCAACTAGATTATTCAGTTCTGCTCCTATTATTAAACGGAATGATGCTTATACTCTTGAGACAGCAGATGGTGTTACTGTTGTAGTTCAGGGCATGATAAACAAAGAACGTACACAAGATAATGGTTTTCCTCTCAAGGTGTGTGATCATTTTTGCTTCTATACTAATAATTGGGTAAATTCGTGAAAATCCTGCTAGACACTCATATTTAGTCCTGATAGTCCATTGTTTGATTAGTGAATTTCCGATGTTCTCTGAAAAGTGTTCTATTTATGTAATTATAAGTTATGAAAGAAATCCTTCATCTTGAAGGACTTCAAACCGATTCAAAATACAAAATTAATCTACAACTACATAGAAGCTGGGAGAAGATTAGGCTTGTATGACCTGGTTTTGTAAACCGCTGTCAGTGTAGTTAGTGCCATAGTTTAGCATTAAGAAATTTGTCAACTATAAACCTTCTAGCTCATTGTATTTACAGGTCTGCAATCATTTCTTGATTGGATTTCCATATAACTGGGATCATTATGCTGATGAATATTCTAATAAGAGATCAACTTCAACCTCTCCTGGAAAGTTGTCTTCTCTTGATGAAGCATTCAAAGACTCAACTGATAGAACAGCTTCTACATTTCCAGTTCTTCTGGATGAGTTTCCTATATGTAGGGTCTTAAATTTTTTGACTTCTGGAGGGGACAATTTGACAACAAACTTCAGTGATCATCTGAAAAATCTCTCCATGAGTGCTTCAGCAGAATCTGAAATGCAGAATTCTTCATCATATCTGATGGAGGGTCTTGGTAAGCATAACATGGACAACAATGATGGAAATATTGTTGGATCTGCTAGTTCAGTTGAACATCATGCTGAGGTTCTTACTTGTTCTAAAGAAGTTGAGTATTCTAGAAAAAACTTGAATGAAGGTGATGGATATAGAATAACTGTGAGCAAGCAGGAGCTGGTAGATATGCGAAAGAAAGCATCTTCAAACAACTCAAGGAAAATGGAGACATGCAGTAATTTATTTTCCTTCATTTCAGTTAACAATAATAGTACTAATCATTTGCAAGTTTCTGTTGATCAGAAGTTAGATGCTGAAGGCTGTAATAACCCAGTGGAGGAGGGATTTAGTAGTATCTCAAATAGTCCATTGTTACAAGATGTGAAACATCTTGATTACAGTGAGAAACTGGGAGATAATGCAGCAGGAAGGCTATGCCATTCCGATAAATCAATAATAAATGACACAGATGGTTTGCCTATTCCCACAAATTTGGACAACAAAGATGCATATTCACCTCACGTGAAAATTGATGTCAAGTTGAAAATTTCTGATGTCATAGGAACATTGAAGGCCAGAACATGGCAGGAAGGAAGTGTTGGAACTAGATATGTAGAAGGTGAACTAAATGGCTTTGATCACTCCAAAATATCTAAACATTGTTCTACAAGTAATGAAGGAGAATCTTCATCAGACGAGATAAATGGCATGTGTCTTAATACGTTAGAGAAGATTAAGAACTGTAATATTCCTTCTGTTGAGAATCCTACAACTCAGATGTGTTCAACAGTTGATATTGAACTAACTGGAGATTCAGAAATGGACATGTGCTGTCAAAAGGAACCTTTAGTGAAGGTTATTGAAAAAAAAGAAAGAAAGAAGGATAATAGCATTCAGAAACAAAATCAGGACTGTACTGAATGCATTGGCCAAAAAGATTTTGTGCACTTCTCCGCTTCTGCAGAAATGATGCCATTAGCTGAAGATAAATTAACAGGCAAAACTACATCCACTGGAACTGAAGAGCAGTTATCAGCTGTTAAGGGTCATAACTATCCTTATGTAAGTGGTACTTGTACACGTGGTGGAGTTACACTCGGCATACCTGCTTCTGTTTCTAGGTCAGAGGGCTCAAAAGGCAAATCAGTGTTCTCATCTAAAATGAAAGTCAAAAGAGTTTCTAAAAACTATGAAGTTGCAAGCACTAAGCCGGAGACAGGAGAGAACAAGCCAAATCATCTTAACTCTGAGGAGAAAGGTTTCAAACATACTTCTGAATACCATGCTTCTGTGAAAGGTGACATTAAGGATGCATCGACAGGCAGTCCTGCTCAGGATCCCACTGTTGTTTCTCAGAATTGTACTTTTGACTCATTCAAACAGGAATTAGGTGCTGACCCTTTAAAATGCAGATTGCAGTCATCGCTTTTATCGAGTCATGCTGCCACCAAGGAATTGGAAAAACAAAATGGACTGGCTGTTGATCACATTGCTATGGAGAATAATAGTCATTCAAATGGATCTCCTAGATATTCAACAAAATATGCAGTTCAATCAGATATTCCAGTCATGAATTACTCTAATGAAGATAAATCATTGGAAATGATTTACAAGACAATGGACAAAATGAATAACCAAGATGTAAGTCTTTTATATAGTGCCATTTATGCCACTTTTTTCATTGAGTCCATTTTTCTTCTTATTTACCATTTGTGTTGAGAACATTAGGCCATTAGCAACATAAAATAAAAAATATGTAGCGTTTAGTGATCATCCTCATTTGTTCTATTTGATGTTAAACTGCTTAAGGTTCCTAAAGTTTCAGTAGCAGAGGAGTCTAACAAAAGTAAGGGATTGCATACTTCTAGGAGGAGGAAAATGTTGAGGCAAGTCTCATATGTAAGTCATCAGTTTAATTTATTTTGTTTGCATTCAAATGGATCTCCTAGATATTCAACAAAATATGCAGTTCAATCAGATATTCCAGTCATGAATTACTCTAGTGAAGATAAATCATTGGAAATGATTTACAAGACGTTAATGGACAAAATGAATAACCAAGATGTAAGTCTTTTATATAGTGCCATTTATGCCACTTTTTTCATTGAGTCCATTTTTCTTCTTATTTACCATTTGTGTTGAGAACATTAGGCCATTAGCAACATAAAATAAAAAATATGTATCGTTTAGTGATCGTCCTCATTTGTTATATTTGATGTTAAACTGCTTAAGGTTCATAAAGTTTCAGTAGCAGAGGAGTCTAACAAAAGTAAGGGATTGCATACTTCTAGGAGGAGGAAAATGTTGAGGCAAGTCTCATATGTAAGTCATCAGTTTAATTTATTTTGTTTGATACTTTCATTGGTTTCATGTTTGAGATTACTAAACTGTATTTTAGTTGGTAAAAACTCTTTTCAAGAGTATTTAATATGACAATACTTTGCTGTGAGTAGCTTTAAGTAATTTAGATCGAGATTGTCATTAATTACTGTCGTACTCTTTGAAATATGGACCAGTTGTTAAATGAATACTCTCATCGCTGAGTTCTAATACATTTGAAGAGTTTTTACGAAATATCTAGTTGCTGTGAAGCATGGAACTTATCTAAACAAGTAAACTGCATTGTTTGTGTTCTGAAATTAGTTATACCAGCTTCTTCAAAATCTCTTGAAAACTAGGCATAAACAGAAAAACAAGCTTTATATGGTTCAAGCAATTTGATTTTTGAGAATCATTTAGTGATGCAGGACAAGTAGTGGTTGCGTTCTATTCTAGTCTTTTTTTGCTGTGGGTTTTCTTATGTTAGGGTTAGATCAAACTTAGGTAATAGATTGGATTTTTTATTTTGAGAATTTTTGATGTATTTTCATCATGGTATCTCTATTGTTTTTTTTTTCCTTTCGACATTTTACATTTTGCTCACTCTTGATATTATAAGTTGGTGGTACTCAAGAAATAGGAAATATTGCCTGAGGTGGTTTAGATGTTCCAAAAAGTTAGATCACTTGTGTACCCAAATCTAAATTCAAGGTGATATGCAAGTTGATGATTGGTATTTGTTAATGTGCACTGTTACTGTGCTGACATGTATTGCATTTGGTAAACATTTGTTCCTCTTTTAAGGTGGAATGATTCATGTTTAGCTATATATACAAACATGTGGAGTGCCATGTGACATTGGGTCAAATTGTCAAACAAGGTATTGATTCTTTTAATGTGGTCATGAATTTCTTAATGAATTAAGAATTATAAAAGAGAATATTAAAAATGATAACTTTTCTCTTCCTCGACCAGTGATTATGCCAATGATCTACCCTTCTGACTTCCATGAAAGGTCCTTACCTTCTTTCATTCCTTTTGGCTTAGATTAAACTGTGTACTCCTTTGAATTAATAAAATTTCATAAACAAATATGCATGTGATGCTCAAGTTCACTGTTGCTTTTTTGTCTTTTAGAAGATGACGAATTGGGGGTTGTATTTTGTTGATCCATCTGTTTACCATTTCTTTTGAGATAGATAGTAATCTTGCATGGATTCTCATGTTCACCCTTTGTGTACTCTTACAGGTATCCACACGCCAGATAAAGCATCCAACACTAGTGACTCTTTGTTTATAAATTTAGATTATCACCTATTTGAAGTTAGTTCTGGTTCTTAAGGCTTCTTATAAGCACATCTGTTTCTCCATATTACTTTTTATGACTCCTGTATATTCATGGACCTATAATTTATATCCTTGTACAGTTGTCAAACATTGTTCCTTGACCCTACAACAAAAACAAAACTTAGTAATTTACCCCTTACTCAAGACCTGTTTCAGACCTAGTAGAACTGAAACTCAGTTTGCATGAGACTAATGGTGATTAAGGATAATCTTTCAACTCTATATGATGAGGCCTTTAGTTGCAAGTCTTCTGACCTAAGAAGTTATGGTCCTTATGGAGAAAAGGAGTGGGATCATGTCATAGAAAGTAGAAGAAGAGAGAAGAAGGGAATGCTGGTAGCTGGTTTTCCTCTCAAAACACAACTTCAGAAAACAGACAAAAGGGACTGAAGAAGATACCAAAGAGAGCTAGAACAATAAGTATAATCTTTTATTAAGTAAAATATCATAAAAAGCTATTTGTTCTCAGCCTAGGGCCTTGGTATATGTAGGTTCTATAGACAATATTGAATCAAGCTATAATTTTAAAGTGAAGAGAAGAGATGGCCTTTCTTATTAGGAAATCCATATTATCAAAAAAGTCCTACATGATCATTGTAACCTTCATATATTGGATTTTGTTAAATGCATAACAATTCTGTCCCTACTCACATACCCATTTTAAAAATTAAGATTCTTAAGCAACAATAAAACTCAAAATAAGACTTTAATGCTCCCTAATATATTTTTAAAAAAACATGCAAATTAAAATGAAATGTCACTCAACTGGGACTTGACCTAAATATAGACCTATCTACACTGGTCCTACAACACTCTTTAATTTTCCAAATATTAGTTGTGTTTATGGTCTATATATATGTTTATGAAGTTACTTTGAGTGAGATGAAATTATTATTACTTTGGGTTTGATCATTAATAGTGTGTACAACTTAATATGAGAATCCTAAGGTTGAATGGAAGAATAAATTTCCTTCCAACAAAGCAGTTTCTGTGGTATTGAAGCGTGTGGATTCTTTTTAATCATTTCCATTTTGACAGTCCTGTTATACATACAAAAGTTCTGTCCAGACACCTTTTTTATTTCATGCACTTCATAGTTGAAAATAAGTTCCAAGTTTTAGTTATCTAAAACCATCTAACGGTCTTCAACTTTTTCCCTACAAATGTTTCACGACTTTCATTTGAGTTGTGCAAAAATCTCCTTTTATGTGTTTGCTTAAACATAGTCTGGGCATTTCTTAGGTACACCAATCACCACTTACCAGGGATAAGGCTAAGAAGTCATTTGTGGCCTTATCTGAATCTCTTAATTTTAGAAGATCTCGGTCAGGTAAAGTTTTGATACAGTGGTGCAACTCAGTTTCATCATTCCCTATTGTTGAGTCTGATCTATAATTTCAAGCATGAAATCTAATAAAGTGAAGCTTTTTTGCTTGCCATGTGGGATTGTTCACAGGTCGATTGATCGTTCCACCCCTAGATAATGGTTGTCAGCAAATTATCTATGATGCGGTATGTAAGTGTTAATACTTCAATTGTGGTGCAACTGCCTGCTGCATGTGCAAGCAAGCTCAGCCATAGGTCCAAGTAAACATTGCATGCATGCACCAATGTGTTGACTTCTATGATTCTTTAGTGGCAACTGTAATTAGGAAATTATTCTGCACCACTGTCATCATTCTTCATCATTTCCTTGAAAAAGACGGCTAATTGTACACCATTGAAAATTGTGTTATTATCACTCGTCATTTCCATTCATGATTCTTTAGTTCTTGTACCTATCTTCTTGATAGTGGTACACATGCTAGCCCTCATTGGGCTCATCATCCATATTACCATGCCTTCAGTTTCATCTCTAATACTTCATTGGTACAACTCATGACTTGTTTAGCGTCCTTGTTCCAAATGAACAATTTTGTTCCATGACCCAACATGGTCGCAGACTTGTATTCGCTGGTTGTTGCTTCTGTAATTGTTCTTGGAATATACTGTAAAATATTATTTATTTTACTTTATTTATGCATCTTTGCAGGATGGTTCAATTACTGGGATTATGAGTGCTTATAATTTGCTGAGTTCTCCCAGCCAAGGTTTGTTCATGCGTATTACTTTCTGAAATTTATATATTTAACAATGAATGCATATATTTGTGCCACCTTTAGTTATGTTTTACCTTTTTATACACCTCATTTGATCATTCTTTTGATGTTTCTATAATTACTTTCATCAGGATTGAAAAAAACTTACAAGCAAATTGCTTACTTGAATTAATATGATAAATTCGATTATTGTATCATGTTTTAGTACCCCACTTGCCATATCATGTGTGCACTTATACATGCTGGAATGGAGAATAGGCAAGTTGATGAAAGAACCGAAAATGGACACTGTATTTATTACCTTGTAGTTTTTTCCTTTGTTGCCGGAAGCTAATTTTGCATTATTCCACCTGTGCATGGATATCATCCAAACAAGTTAATACTCAATAGGTTGTCTAGTTATTCTGCATATATGTAGAGCTGTAACTGATGTAAAATATGGTAGGTGGTCAATATATCCCAAAAGTGAATTTTTTTTCCTTTAAGAAATTAATATAGATAATATTGCAAGTGTTAGATAAGATTGATGAGAATAGTTTGGCACTACTCTCAGTCTAGAGTATTGACCATGGTTAACACAAGTGAAAACTTAACACTTTTTTATACTGGAAGATTTCTTATAAATTTTTTGGGTCTTTGACAGACTGGAAGTATTGGATACTGTTTCATCTTGGAAATAGCATTGGTGTTCATAGCATATCCATATGTTGTGTTTAATGTGAAACCATTTTGCAATTGTCTTGAACTATGCAGATGATTAAAATTGTCTATTCAAGACTTAAAATAGAAGGGAAAGGTATTTGACCTTTTACTTGGGTAGAGTTGAATCGTAGCACTAGTCATGTCTGGCACCACGTGTTTAATATTTGTCAGTCATGAGAACTTATTAGCTGGACGATACTAGGTTTCTTGCAATACAGTCATGTGGCCACATGGAATGCTTTAGTTATAAATGGATCATGTTCAATTTGAACAGACTGGATGTTTACTCTGCTCTAATGTATCTGAGGGTCTTTTTGTATTGGTGGAATGGATCTTTTATGATGACCACAAATTGCTTTAAATATACTTAAATAACTCTTTTTATCTTTTCGGTTTTCTTTGTCAGCATGGATTCTTTGCTAGATTGCAGTATTTAGATGTCCTTGCACCATAGGTGCTGAGTGGGAAAACTTGAGGTAAGACCTAACTTGTTCCCTAATTCTCTCATATCTTTCATGCTGGCAGGACGCAAGTCGGAGCCTGCAAAAAGAAGAAAAAAATTGATGAACACTTGACACTCTTGTTATAAAGGCCCGAAGAGCCAACTTTATGTTTTCCTGCAACACTTTCACCTGTCTCGAACTACTAGTAGGAGCATCAATTGGCAATTCAGATTTGAGGGCCGGTTTTCCCTTTTAGTCTTGGTATTTTGATGCATATAAATTGCATCTACTGTTGTATGATCCCTGATCTGACAAGATCCTTTTGAATCATAGACGCCGACGGCAACAGTCATGAAGCAAGGCATACCACATTTGCAAAAAAAAAAAAAAAAGGGGAGCTTCGGTGCCACGTCAGTTTCGTTTTTTCCTTGTTCGGCAAATAGTGAACTATGCTTTAACAAACACATCAAAACGGTAACCCCCAGCCACAAAAAAAAAAAAAAAAAAAAGGGCCTTGCCAACGAAGAAACCATGATCCCTCTCCCCCTCTCATTTTTAGTAGCATGACTCGAGTGACAAAAATGTTCGTTAGTCATCATAGTTCAAGATAACCAACTGGGAGAGCACCGACTCCGACACCACCATCAACAAAAAAAAAAAAAAAACTGTTTTAATAATACGATCAATTGATGCAAGCACCACCATCCATCCTACTCGGAGCGCACCAACTTCTTCGACGCCAGGAAGATCACCAACCAATTGTCACCTTTCAATACATGCGTTGAGTTCAAAGTTCATACCGAGGTTCAAAAGTATGCCACTCACTGCACATTTCTTGGTATTGTGGTCTTCGATGTTCAGTGCTTGCGACAGCTACGATCAAAACGGTGGGACTTTCCCCTGCAGTAGAATTCTTCCATTTCTTGACGGTGCAGATATCAATCAACCATCTCTGAGCAACAATGTCAGAACAGGAATATCAAACTACAAATTTGCTGTGAGACATCAATTTGCAAGCTAAAGATACCAATGAATGAATGAAAAAAAGAAAGAAAAAAAAAGAAGAAGAGGAAGGATTCAACACCACAGGAAGAGGCTCTTTGCAACTCGAAACTATTATTTTCTATAGCATGTGAACGGGCCTTAATATAAAGAAGAAAAATGCTCAAGAATCTCAATATCAACAAGAAACTCTTGAAATTGTAGAACCAAGTGCAGCAAAAAGTGACCAATCAAGTCAATCCAGAGCCCAAGTTATTGCATAATATAGTAGCCTTGAGTTTCTTAACCCTTCATCTTGTAGTTTATCAGCACTGTTTCTCAAACTCTTGTTGCGCATGATACTCCCATTTCAAGTAAAATTTTTGACAATGCCAAAGCTTCCATAATTTTCATGAATGATTGATATTCCCACCACATGTTATGATTCATAATAAAGAGAGAGAGAGAGAGAGAGAGAGAGAGAGAGAGAGAGAGAGAGAGAGAGACCAAAAGAAATGGATCATGCTCCTCTTGGTGTCCAATTCTAAACTTATTCTGCGTTCGAGATGACCGACGCAGAGATTCAAAGGGCACTCTGAAAGTTGTTTAAGAAATATAAAAGAAAGTCAGATTCATCCTTTCCAATCATTGAGAAATGACCTAATCTTATCTGTCAATGCTTCAAATTTCGTATGCATTGACTTTGTTAGAAGGAAAAATTAATGTTATTGAAAATACACATTAATAACCTACAATAATAATATTGTAAACAAATGATTCACAGCCAACACAAGCCATTGTTGGCACCTACACAATAGTATCAGATGACATTTTTGCCCTAAAATTAAAAAAAGTGGAATAAACTTCATCCAAGTTATGAACTTTTAACATGTTTTGGTTCTAAAATATGAGTTCAAGAGGTTGATAGGACAAATTTACAACAAGTCAAAAAATTATTCTTAAATTTGATATTTATGCAGAACATGCAAAACACTCGGTCCCTGTCTGTGCCTTTCGTTTCGTCGCGTTGCCCTTGCGTGCGGTACTACGCTCATGTGGCCCTCCCTCACACGAGGGCTCCATCTACTTCGGATTCTATGTGGAGACAGAATCATCGATATCGTAAAGATAGAAATGTAGACATAGAGGGTCATCCCCACCATCCAACTCTGTTATAGCCGCCCTCTTCAAGACTGCAAACAGCTCCAAAATAATGCTAAGAAGTCAGACTCCAACAACATTTCTCTTTTTTCTTTCTTCTTTCTCTTCCTTTTTTCTATCAGCTTCTTCCCAGGCTGCGTGCTCTTGTTTCCTCCTTTGGTTTTGCTTTAGTTAGTGGGATTGAAGAGATGATAACGTTCTTTTTCTTGCTTCCATCTTAGTAGAGTCTAGTATGTCTAGGATTAGTTTGACTCCAATCAATTAGTCCAATTGTAATCCCCTAACGACTTTAAATTCGAAATATTTCATCCCTTTTTTTAATTTGATTTGGATTATTAGATGAAATTTCCCTAGAATAGGTTTAAAATTAAACTAGATCTTCTAAATTTCAAAAAAATAGATAATATTTGATTAATCAAGAATAATTTTATAATTATCATGACTAAGGTCATAAATCTATTGAAACTCCTCCGTCTTCTCCATTCATTATTAGTAGAGAGACCTAGTTCTAGTGGAAAGACATAAAGACAATTATATAAAAAAGTAGGTTTGCACTTTTTAATAACATGTAAATTTTATAATTTTCATGATTAAAGGATGCATAAACAAACCGGTTTATAATTTTTAGAATTTTTCAATTGTGATATTAGATCCGTTCACATGAAAATCTTATTTAATGATGGTTAGAAATTTTGGTTCTAATGATTTGACATTTTTATTCTATTCTCCATTTTTAATTAATACTTCCTAGCTTTTTAAATATAATTTTCATGATATATATATATATATATATATACATACATGAATTGTTACACTTTTGATTCACAAAAGCAGCTTTTAAATTTTGTTTGATAATTTTTTAATTTAAATAAATTGTACTACATGATTAGATCATTAGTATGTCGATTTTGTAATTTTTAAATTTTTTTTTAATTTTAAAAGGTTTGTATGAAAACAAAAGAAAAAATTGGAATTAAAATCGTAGTCGGCCATACTCAGTTCTGATAGGAGTCGTCAGACTATCAAGGTTACACCTAGCCAACCTATTGGCTTGCACAGTGTTCTTCTTGGCTCGGGTTTCTGACCCGACCTTGATTTACAGCTTGACCTGATGTGGTGTGGAGACTATGACATGGGCAGTGCGACTCAGCATTAGAGCCTAACGCTTAAGCCTCGATGCAACCCAGTTCGGTGCAACTTGAATCGGCTTGCCTTTTGCGGTTCGATGCGATGCTTAGACTTGATCTTAGTTTTGAAATTCGACGGTTCCACTTTCTAAATTTTGGGAACTAGAATCCAACAACACATGACCGATTTTGGAATACATATCCAGTTTTGTTTAAACCATTAATTTTTTTTAATTTTTAATTAAAAATAATTTTTAAATAGTAAAAAATGGATAATTTTTAATGTTGATGTATTTCAATACATGTAATGAGTCCGATTACATTAAAAATTTATATAAAATTACATAAGAGTTCATCAATACATGCCTTGAGCTCCAATTAATTTTGGGCTTATACGCAACAAGTGACGTATCCCCCCACAAGCTTATTTCACAATTATTGTTACATAAGAGTTCCTAAAATTTGTCTTGCAAGAATTAGGAATTCTATATTTATAGTGTTGTCACCAAACTAAAAACAGAGCATAAATAAAATTCGAATTCGAAGTTCGTGCCTGATGATTCCCTCAATTGTTTTATCTTTACAATAATAAATTTCCTCCTTAACTAATTCTACTATTCCCACTAAATTGATCCGTAAATTAAACAATTTGGGAGGTAATTTATTACCTATTATAATTTGCACTATAATGGTCATGTAAGTTAATGACTAATTTTTTATTTATCTTATTTTTCACTAATATTAATATATGATCCTAAACTTTCATGATAAGCAATTAAATAATCATTTAAACCATCTATACTAAAATTGGGATAAAAAACAAAAAGCAACAAGGTAAATAAGTGGAATCTATAGAAAACCCTATTCAAATAATTATCTTATTCGTATTCTTCTAAAACTCTAACAATATTAATGGATACAACTAAAAATACATGAACAATAGGATAATAAACACCATATAATGTATAAGTAGCATTATTAAAATTTTTCAAAATTTCTAAAGTTTTTGCACAAATAGTCTTGCACTATTTGCAATAAATATACATAATAATTTTTTATATTTAAAATTTTATATTAGACAATATATAAGTTGAATTCCATCTGATAGGAATGGCCATAAAAAATATTAAGGTACATTCTTTCATTACATGTGATTATAAATAATGAATGGTCTAAAGTTGCCCTAAAAAAAGGATTTAAGGCAATGCATTATTATGATCATAATGTTATCCCACGATGGTTGTACAAAAATCGGCTAATAATTAAAACTAATCTTCTATTTGTTAGGATCAAGAGCGGGGTCAGGGTCGGCATTAAGAGGGGGAGGGGGGGTGAATTAGTGCAGCGGTAAAATCACGTCTTCAAAAACCTTCGTACGATAAAAGCCGTTTACGTTAAAAATTGATTTTGGAAACTTAACTTGAAAACATACATTTATGAATTGAAGGCAATAAGCACTTAAAGAGGTTTGCAGTAAGGTAATAGCAAGAATAAAATGCAAACCAGAGAGCATGACAATTTTATAGTGGTTCGGTCGTCGTGACCTACATCCACTCCGTCGATTCCTCTTCCGTCGAGGCCACCGGCATCCACTAACGGTCTTTCTTCAATAGGCGAAGACCAACCACCTTTTACACCCCTCTTCTCCTTTTACCGGGTTTAGGAGATAACCCTTACAAGCACCCACTCTCCTCTTTAAACAGAATTCTAACACTTAGACTTGGAGGAGAGAATTTCTAAAGAGATTGCAGTAGTGTTTCTTTGCTTTTAGACTCTATGTGCTTGTGTGCTTTAACCAGGGATGAGAGGGATATTTATATGCTTCAAGTTGATTCAAACTTGGAGCCTAAATCTTTCCCATCCCGGGTTCCCCGGGCACGGGCGATACCACCGCTTGCGTTGGGCGGTACCATCGCCCAGGTCTGGCGATACCATCGCTTGGGGGGGTAGTGCTGGGTGGTACAACCGCCCAGATTGGCGGTATCACCGCCTGGCACCTTGTTAGGGGCGGTTCAATTGCCCAAACTAGCGGTACCATCGCTTGACACAATCTCGAAGACTATGCCACGATGGTGAGACTTCTTGGGGCACTGTTTGGGCTTCTCATTGGGCCCAACATAGTTCTTACATGGGCCTAGTTGGCCCATAATTAGGTTGGCCTAAATCCAAGCCCAATTACGTGCTAATTATGAAATCCTAAGACATTTGCTAAGCTAAACAAGTCCCTATGTCTATTCTTTCGGCGAGCTTCAAGCGAACTTCCGACAATCTCTCGGTAATGTTCCGATGGACTCCCGGCAAGCTCCTGGACTTCATGATGATCTTCTTGGCGAGTTCCGACGAGCTTCTCTAGCAAGCTCCGAGACTTCTCGGCTGATTCCGATAGAACTTCCGACGATCGTCCGGACTTCCGACGAACTCTCGAACTCCCAACGTGATCTCGATCTTGACTCCGGGACTTTATTTTGCTTCATGCTTTGCTTTCATAGTTAATCCTGCACATGTAAAACCACACTTCGATCTAGACAATTAATACTAAGCATTAATCAAGTTGTTCGGCATGTCATTGGTCCCTCAACGCTTCGTCCGATTCTTTAGCGTATCGTCCTCTCTTGCGGCCTATTGCTCAATCGGGCAGTTGACTCCGCAACTCCGATATCCTTGGTGCAATATCCGCCCTTCTTGGCCCGATGCCCGAATCCATGGCCTGAAGCCTTCTGTCGATACGTCGACCGTTCCTCCGGCCCGATGTCCAATCTTCTGACATGTTTTCCTCCAGCACAACATAATTTTTCTTGCTTTAATTGTCTCATCCTGATCGAAGCATCCAGCGTCACTCAAAACACAGATTAAATCATAAACACATATCAATTGGTTTCATCAAAATATGAGATTTAATACTATTGAAGTTTTAGTGAAACAGTTCCTAAAATTCATTCTCATAGAATATCTATGACCATAAATGACCAAAAAAAAAAAAAGATTAGTTTGAGCAATAAACCACAATTATGTCTTAATTTCCACATTTATTGATAGATATTTCTTGTAACATTTTATAAAACTGAAGTTATTTCTTGACGTAAATATAGTATTATTCTAAGTAAAAAAATAATATGAGAATGTATTTAAAGCTAAATAATATAGTTGATGCATTTTCATATGTTATAAGAATAGCACACATCAGAAATTTAAGATAAATCAGAAAAATATGCCGTTTGAATCAATAATATGGAATTAGAGTCTTGTTTATCACGATCTTATATAGCTGACAAGGAATTACAGGCATGAATCATGAGTGTCAAGTTACAGTCTTGTTTAACATGATCTTATATTGTTGACAAATTGCAAAGATGAGACAATTGGTCAAAAGAAAAATCATCGAGGAAGTCTAACAAAAGTCGATGATAAAAGTAGATTATATATTTTAAGTACTATGACCCACACTAATCCATGCATTATATGGTATGGGATGGCTTATATAGACATAACAACACTGAAGGTTTGCATACCACATAGTATGAGAGACGGAGAATGAGGACAAGAGAAGAAGAGATGATAATGCAATGGAGGAAGAGGCAATAGCGATAGCCAAGGAGGAGAGGAGTACAATATGGATCATACAATGAACAATACAAGAATTAGGATCATAAGAGAGAGAGAGAGAGAGGGAGAGAGAGATTATATTATGGATGAAACATTAAACTTTTAACATAAGCCGTATGCCTTTGATAATGACAAGTTACATAAGATAGGTGTAACCAAATAGTTAGTAAGATTTATAAAAGGTAAAAGATAGAGAAAAGAAAATGATCATCAATATCTTTAACTATCCCAAGAACATGATGAGCTTAGAATAGCATGATAAAAAGTATTTAGATCTAAATTGATGATAATAAGTTTATTGAGTTGTATATCCAATTACATTCATTGAATTATATATACAATTACATTCATTAAATTCTATATACAATTACATTCATCCTCTCATTTCTAATGTAAGATTTTTTTTGGGATTTAATAAGGAACACTTGAAATCGTCTGATATAGGTTTTTTTTTATATATATTAGCTAATAGCGCTTTCAAAATCCTTAATTTTAGTTTCTTTGGTTGGGACACAAACTTTGAATCAGTATTATTCTTTGGATAAGTTTAGATATGTTGATGAGGTTAGTTTCGAAGGGGCAATCCAATTTTGCTCTCCATTTCCATTTATGTTATTCAATTGAAGAAATCTTAAATCAT
Source organism: Musa itinerans (assembly GCA_001649415.1). Lineage (NCBI taxonomy): Eukaryota > Viridiplantae > Streptophyta > Magnoliopsida > Zingiberales > Musaceae > Musa > Musa itinerans. The sequence goes on from LVTN01001740.1 coordinate 31,485, forward strand.
ATGGTTATATTTATTCTTGACAAAATGAATCCCTTTAACTATAATATGTAACAACCTTTTTAATCTAAATTTGTTTTAAAATTATGTGTTTCCAAAAATTTTCTTAGTCCATACTTTTCTAAGGAAGCTACTTGTACTCTCACTAGAAAGAGGGGGAGATCACATTTGTTGAGTTTGTTGGGGTTAACAAAATGAAATTCTATCAATCTACTTATAAATTTCGACTTATATCTTTCTAAAATTTCCCTTCAAAATAAGTCTTAAAACTTTTTTTTCTTAACTTTTATATACCATATAATTTTAGAACTTTTGGAAGTTCATATAAATTGCACCAAACCAAAGTCACAATTTAAGGATAACTAATTTAGTTGTTAATTAATTACATTAATTCTTCTGTTTTTTTGAATGTTTGATTAAGGTTAATTATGAGTTTATTATTTAAAAGTTTAAAGTTATTCCCCTTTTTATTAGAACATCAATTAGATTTAATGGAAAAAAGTTGTTTAAACTCATTTGCTAATTACTTCTAGTCATATAATGAATTGTTTCTAAACCAAAATTAGGAAAGTAATATATGTGACGGACGTGAAGAAATAAAAAGTTAAATACAAATAGATAATACTTTTTTCCTGTAAAAGTTTATGTGATTGAGATGAAATTTTGAGATGAATGTGTCCGGTACTAGATGAAACTAAAAATTATTTTTATTTATAAATAATTATGTGTAACTTTGATAGAGCATAAAATGAGGAAGAATTACTTAATTTAGTATAAACATGTCTAAAGGAGACTATAAGTTATGTTAAGATAACAGATAGGTAGCAGAAGCACAAAAAAGTATTTTACTAAATTTATAAATTAAAAATTTAAATATTCTTGATATAACTAAGGATTCAATGACCCAAAAAATTCTATATAGCTGACCCAAATTAGTTAGTGCATAATGGCTTTTTTTTTTTTTTTGTAAAATTTGATATAACTAATAGACAGAAGAAGGTAAAAATATATTTTATTAAATTTTATTAATAATCCTGATACAACTAAGGTTATTGCTTTATATGGAGTTCAATAAACAAAAAATTTCATATAGTTGACCAAATTAGTTGAGATGGCTTGTTGTTTTTTTTTTTCTCTTTTGGATTTTGAAAAACTTGATCCATTTTTATACCTAAAGGATCATTTTGATATTTCAAAATATAATACCCAAAAACCATTTATAAAATAAACATTATTATTTTCAAAAGCCACCACTAAAATAGGTTAGAAAGACAACTAAAAGGTTGTTGTGTCACAAGATTATTGAATCTCGGATTTTGATGATGAAATCAATTGGTAAATTGTTTGATCCAATTTATATGTTAAGAATAGTGTGCATGATTAACTACGATAGTGATCAAGGCATAAAGCAAAACGAAGTGCCAGAGTTAAGATCGAGATTTCGTTGGGAGTTTGAGAGTTTGTCGGGAGTCCAGAGGTTTGGTGGAAATGCTGTCGGAATTGGCCGAGAAGCTCATTGAAACTTGCCAAGAAGATCATCGTGAAGTTCAGAAGCTTGTTGGGAGTACATTGGAAGATTGCCGAGAGATCGTCGGAAGTCCGCCGAAAGATCACTGGAAGCTCGCTAGAAGAAACTTAGACTTACCAGACTTGTTTTGTTTAGTGTATACCTTAAAAATCATAGTTAGCACATAATTAGGCTTAGGTTTGGTAGGTAATCCCATTAAACCTGTTAAGGGCCAACTGGGCTCGTAATTAGATTAGTTTGGGCCGGATTCAAGGCTCAACCAGGTTGTTGAACCCTATCTAGCGGTGGCACCGTCAGACTGGGGCGGTGGAACTGCCTAGGGACTAGTCTCCAAGAAGCCTGGGCGGTGGTACCGCTAGTAGTTATTACTGCCAAGCAGTAGTACCGCTAGAGCCTAGTCTCCGAGGCTCTGTTAGGCGATAGTACCATATGACTAGGTTGTGGTATCGCCCAGTGTTAGTGTTACAGGTGGTGGTACCGCCCAGCACATGTGGTGGTACCGCTAGTACCTTGAAAACTCGGGATGAGACACTTTTTGGCTCTAATTTGGAAGCCATTGGGGCCTATAAATACCTCACCATTTTATGCATGAAAGGGCAATAAAGGACAATAAAAGTGTGAAAAAATCTTTAAGTGTTGGGGTGTAAAAGTGCAAAGAGTCCTCCTCCTCCCTCACTTTAGCTTTGTAGTCATCCAAGAAGAGGTGTGAGGCCTATAAGAGTTATCTCTTAAACCGGTGAAAAGGAGAAAGTGCTATAAAGAGGTGGTTGGTCTTTGCCTATTGAAGGAAGATCATTAGTGGACGCCAGTGATCTCAACGGAGGAGGAATCAGAAGTGGATGTAGGTCATAATGATCGAACCACTATAAATTTCGGTATGTTCTTTCCTTACTGCTTATGTTCTTTACTTGTGAAGCATTCTTTTTTACTTTATTACAAATTGTCCAATCCCCTCTTCTCTACTTACTTACAAACTTATTAGAGCCAAACGTCTTTTCAAAATGGTTCTCATCGAACTAAGGTTTTTTCATCGTATGAAGTTTTCGAAATCACTTAAATTTATCATTTTTATCTACTACACTAATTCACCCCCCCCTCTTAGTGCCGTTTTTTATCCTAACAATTGATATCAGAGTAAGGTCACTCTTATTTTGGTTTGAAATCTAAGAGAGATGGCATTTGCCGACAACCAAGAGGATCATTCAATCACATATCTACCTATATTCAATGGGTCGGATTATACATATTGGAAAACTAGAATGAGAATTTTTCTAATTTCTATGGATTTTGAGTTATGGAATATTATAGAAAATGGCTTTCAAAAGTCTTCTCTTCTAATGAACAATTGGAATGAGTTGGAGAAGAAGACTTTCTCTTTAAATGCTAAGGCTATGAATGCCTTGATTTGCGCTTTAGATAAAAATAATTTCAATCGAGTATCTATTTATGAAACGACTTTTGATATTTGGCATACACTCAAAATCACTCACGAAGGCACTAGTAGAGTAAATGATTCCAAAATAAATCTTTTAGTCCATTCTTATGAATTGTTTTGGATGAAACCAAGTGAGACCATTAGAGACATGTATACCTAGTTTACAGATGTCGTTAACAGTCTAAAAGCGCTTGGTAAAAGTTTTTCTAACTTTGAACTGAAGAGCTTGAGAACAGCTTTCCAAAGAACAGGAAGGATATGACATTAAGAACTCATGAAGACCACTTGAAAGGAAGTTCAAGTGATGATGACTATGATGATGACTTGACACTCTTGATAAGAAAGTTCAAAAAATTCATAAAAAGATATAAATCTAAAAATGACACTAAAAATAAAATTAAACCCAAGAAAGAATAAGTTATATGCTACGAATACAAGAAGCTGGGACATTTCAAAAGCGAATGTCCCCAAATGAAGAAGAAACAACTAAAGAAGAAGAAGGTGCTCAAAGCAACATGGGACGATTCGAGCGATTCTAAAGACAAAGAACAAAGCAATAAGGAAATCGCCAACTATGCACTAATGGCTATCGGAGATGAGGTGAGTGGTTCATTAGATGCAAATTTATCTTTCAATGAGCTTTTAAGTGCTTTTCATGATTTGTTTGATGAATGTAGAATAATGAGCAAAAAGTTTAATTGTTTGAAAAAGGAGCATGCCCTTTTAAATAATGAATTTGAAAAACTTAAGCATGATAATCCTTCGTTGCCTCCATGCACTAAGTGTGAACACTTAGAGGTACTTGAGAAAGAAAACTTGCTACTCAAAGAAACTCTAAAAAAGTTTAAGATTAGTAGTAAGTCTTGGAACATGATCCTTGCTAATAAGGGCCATGTTCATAGAAGTGGTAGAATCGGATTTGTAAGTAGCTCTCACCAAAATCCAACTACCTTTGTTAAAGGTCCTACCTTGCATGTATCACCCTATACCAAATGCAACTTTTGTTGCAAACTTGGACATGTTGCTTATAAATATCCGTTTAAGAGATACAGTCCACATAAATTGATTTGGGTTCCTAAAGGAACCGTAAAGAACTCTACGCAAAACGATAAGTTGAGTAGATCGATTTTTGAGGCACTCAAGGTCAAATGGTTATCTAAAAATCACCCTTTTTTAAAGAAATGTTTATCATCACAAGCTAGGAGCAAGAGATGATACATTGATAGTGGATGCTCAAGGCACATGACCGGAGATCCATCTAAATTCTCTAAGCTCACTAGCCTAGACGAAGGGTATGTCACCTTCCGAGACAATAATAAGAGTAAAATCATTGGCAAAGGAACCATAGGTAACAAATTCAACCTTTTGATTGAAGATATGTTGTTAGTTGATGGCTTAAAGCATAATCTTTTGAGCATTAGTCAATTGTGTGATAAAGAATACATCATTAGATTTAAATCCAATGCTTGTATTATTGAAAAACCACACAAAAACATATCTATGATTGCCCTAAAACAAAATAATGTATACACTATTGATATTGATGATCTTTATAATGAAATATGGTTTTCGATTTTGAATGACGATACTTGGCTTTGACATAGGAGATTAGGTCATGTTAGCATGAAACTAATCTCTCAAATCTCATCTAGAGAACTTATAAGAGGTATTTCAAACATAAAGTTTGTTAATGATAATGTGTATGATACATGTTAATTAGGAAAATAAATAAAAGGTAGTTTCAAATCAAAGAATCAAATAAGCACATCTAGACCATTGCAATTGATCTATATGGATTTATTTGGACCAATTGATATAACAAGCCTAGGAGATAGCAAATACGTCTTTGTAATTATAGATGATTATAGTAGATACGCTTGGACATACTTCTTGACACACAAAAGTGATTGATTTAAGTGTTTTTCTAAGTTTTGTAAACTTGTTCAAAATAAAAAAGGCTTTATAATTTCATCAATTCGGAGTTATTACGGTGGTGAATTTCAAAATCATGATTTCCAAAACTTTTATGAATCTAGTGGATACAACCACAATTTCTTTACTCCAAGAAATCTTCAACAAAATAGGGTACTAGAAAGAAAAAATAGGAGTTTACAAGAAATGACAAGGACCATGTTGAACAAACGTAGCCTACCCAAATATTTTTGGGCCAAAGCTATTAATATGGCATGCTATGTCATGAATAGGATTCTAGTAAGA
>LVTN01001742.1:9259-59347 GCA_001649415.1 Musa itinerans
GTTTTTCTTGATATGAATAAGAGAAGACTCAAATTTTTTTCATAGGATTTTGTATTATCGGGACCCAATCTTCATGTATGATGATGTTGACTCGGATCCACTCTGCGTTGACCTCGCGAGGAAGAGACACAGGAGGTCTGTTCTACTGTCATGTACGTACCCCGTGAAGCGTACACCGTGTCGTTACGTTCTTTATATTGTCTCTCGAGTATACTATCGTTACCGTGAAGCCTACAATATAAAGATCGTAACGGCACCGTGTACGCTTCACGGCGTCCGTAAACAAACCTCCGTCGTCTCTCTCGCTCGCTAGGAGAGGGGCGGCGTGCATTCCCGGCCCGTTTCAGTAACCGTCGTGAGCCCTCCCCATGCCGACCGACACCCCATCATCCGCCGTCCAATCCCCTAGAGCGCTAATCTCCACGCTCTTCCTCGCTCCTCCCTGAGGCGACTCGGTAGAAGTCCGAATGGCCAAGGACCGACGCCCATCCGTCGTCCGCGTACCCCCGCCGGCGGATCCACGTCGCGGGGCTTGGACCCTTGACGGGCCCCATACACTCGGGAGGGATCGTGTGGATCGCGTGGCAATCCGACGGTCGGTGGTTGCGGCCTTCTGGTGTTATATCATGGAATAGAGGGGTCAAGCGGCGTGCGCTCGGCACATGAAACCCCCAAGCGTAACGGCCGGCAGCCCCGACAACCACTATAGGATTGCGGCGCAATCGCAATCACAGTCGGAGTCGGAGGGGCCTCCTCGCTTAGGTTTCCTCATGGAGGGGCCTGACCCAACCACTACCACTACCCCATCCGCCGCCGGAACCCCGATGCCCCCAAGCGGACCCTCGCGGAGGGAGAGAACTACCGTTCCTCCTCGATCATCACCCCGCCGCCCTCCGCGGACACTGGCGCCGGGGAAGACCCTGTCGCACGGGTCGGTGTCGCTACTGGGGAGGCGGAGGGACATGGAGGACAGGATGACGGAGGTGACGGGCTTCTTGGCAGGTGGGTACGGGTAGTTCGCGGTGTACGATGGGCACGTGGGAGCGATGGTGGCGCGGGCGTGCCGGGACAGGCTGCAGGTGGCTGTGACGGAGGGCCGCCCGGGTGGGTGAGGGGGCGGAGACGTGGAGGTGGGCGTGAAGGTGGACGCCGAGGTGATGTTGGAGGCCACGGAGCTGTAGCAGGGGTTGGTGGTGGCAGACAAGTGGATCATGGTGGCCACATGCGGCGACTCCCGGACGGTGCTCTCACGCGGCGGGGTGGCCTTGCCCCCTTTCTATCCATCAAGGTCTGCTTCTTCCTTCCCTTTTTATCTCACAAGAAAGAGCTCTCATCTTTAATGCTTCCATATTACTTTATCCTCAGCATTTAAGTATCATTTTATCCTCATATTCATCTTTATTGTGGTGCATTCTTACTCTTTTATTGCAGAATTGGAGCACTTCTGGTACAATGTATCTATATTTTCATGCTTTATATGCTGTTGTCGTCATGTTCATTCCCGAAATGCTCCTCGTTTCCTCGTGCTATCGACTTCTGCTGTTTGTTTGATTGAGTATTAGAAATGTAGATTAGTCTGTTGAGGCTGGACCCATTGTGCAAATATATTGTAGCAAGTTTCTACAAAGAATTCTATGACATGTATTGATACCATTTGCTTTGTGTTACCCTTGGTATGAGTTGTCTTTATTGCTGCAATGGCCTTGCATGACATGATTTCTAGCAAGTGCATGTTCCTGTATTCCTTTAGGGAGGTAGACACTGCATCTGGATTAGATGCAATATCATGCATAGATGATAGCAGAGATAACAGAGGATGGGGTTGGGAATCTCCTTTAGAGTTAAGAAAGCTCACACTATATAGCAAAAAACATTAGCATATTTCCTTGTAAGAAAAGAAGGCTAATTCATTAATCAAACAGCTCTACAAGTGACTCTGTTGGGTCCAAAATGGTAGTGGTCTATGATTTCGGAAGTGCAGGTTCTTATATGTTGTTAGTTTGTGGTCTGCATCTCGGCTTTCAGGGCTTACCAGTTAACCAGTCAATTACATTCTTCATATGTGTGGATTAACTTAATTTGTATAATTAAAAAAAAATTAAAAAGAGAGAGAAATTGATGCTAAAGCTGTTACAAGTCTGCAACACCCTCTGTTCCATTATGTGAGCCAGGGCTTGTATGTTGACTTGTTTGATTTTGTAAGATGAAATGCTAAAAAAGAAAGAAACTATAGAAAAAGAATTATTAGCTGAAGTGTTTCTTGCAATTGAATTGAGTAATGAACAACAAATACGAGGCCATCGTTGATGAATTCTCAAAAAGAAAAAGGGAAGCTCAACAAAGAAGCATTTACATGCAATCTAATGGACCAATGAACATTGAGAATGTGGAAGAGGAGTTTGTTAAGTTATAACGACAAAGGAAACCGGCAAAGAAACACGATCCCACAGATTGGTGAATGCTAAAAACATGGCAGCAGACCAATTCAATACTAAATGAAGAAACGAAAGCATGACAAAGAATTTCCTTTAAATAATTGCACAATACATAATTGATTAATCAACATTTGAAATCTGGGATTAGATAATTTCATTTGTCATATGCAACAATTAAGATTGTTCTTCCATATTTGTTGTTAGCATCTTTGGGTAAATCTGAAGACAAAGGTTCAGTCAGGTCAAATCTATGCACTGTCCTGTACCCATCCTTGGATTGCTTTGGCCAAGATTCATTTTGGATCGACATAGCTCTTATTCAGCTATGCAACACATGACATGTGCAGATGCTCTCCACCTTATGTACAAATATAGCCTTCGATACTCTTTTCGATTTATCGAAATTAGTGAAGTTAACCTCATTCACGCATTGCAATATGCCACTGCAAAGTTTTGCCTCCACAAGTTTGGAGGTTATGTTGTCATTTACTACAACTTAAACTGGTTAGATGTATCCAGTGATACCTTTTTTTAATTTAAACCATTAGATATATTCAGTGATTCTCTTTCTTCTTTTCTCGAGTGTCTACATGTTTTCAATATCTTTCCATTATTTAGTTCTAATCTTCCTCTCTTAACACATCTCAATCATCTTTGTTTAAAGCTTCCTGTATAAGCCTATGATTCGATAATGAATATACATTAACAACTGAAGCAACAATAGGTGATTTGCATGGGAATGTTCATGTGCTTTGTACTACCCTTAGAATTACTTTGGCCCAAACACTACACTTTCATCTGTGTTCATTGCATATGTGGATTGTGATAATTTCTGGATGCATATATATATATATATATATCTCCTACAAGATCATGAAAATTTCTTCTGCCCCTGTCCTGTGAAGAGTTTGAATTTTTTTTATGATCACCTTAGCATTAGTTCAACCAATAATTTGTGTTTTTTTAGGCTATCGTGCAACCTTTTTACAATTGGCAAGTTCAATTCATTATCAAGGCACCACTTTTATCTTGTTAGTCTTGCTGTTTTCATCACAGCTTGTGTATCTTTATAAGTTCAACTTGTTCTCATTTTCACACATAGAGTGATTAATCACAGCAATGTTGTTATTGTGTGGATGTAATAGGTATCCATTTCCACCATTCTAAGCACTACAGTTTATGCAACTTGAGCCCGAATAATTGCTCTGTGGGTTTCCTCATTGATACAAGCTCATAAACATACATATAGTATATGTCTTTTTCTATAACAAACATGAAATAGCAAAATGATATATAAGGTTTTGTGATTGTCAGCAAGTACCTGTCTATCATTTCTTAATCTAGAACTAAATACTTGGTGTTTGTTCTCAAAGTGTATACACTTGAGAAAATACTAATGAATTTACAAACAAAAGAACATCGATACTAATGATTGACTTCTTCCTAAAAGCCTGACAGGCCAGATGAGCTCATAAGAGTGGAAGAATCTTTTATTGGGTATGTTGTGTCTTAGTAGGTGTATTATCCACTTCTAGGTCCTTTGGTAACATTCATACTTAATTGACGACATCGATAAATACATTCGTTCAGTTAGTTATTTTGGGAATACCAAATCTTATGTTCAACCATGATAATATTTGACAGATTGGTTCCTGTCGATAAAGATCATTGCTTCACAAAGGGAAGAGAGGGAAAAGCTCATCCTCTTTTAATAATCGACTGACGGGAATCGACAAATCAAAACCAGTAACCAAAGAGTTTAGAACCCAGTACTACATGAGAAGGTTAGTTGAGATTGCTTTGGATATTATTTTCATTTTAGTCTACTTAAGTAAGCCAAGCTGAGCCTATCATTTACAATCTTTGGCCTCTTCCTTCTATAATCTTGTGAGAGGACAAACTTTTTCTCCTTTACTGTTTTTTACTGCATTAAACAATGTGCATCCTGATCATTGACCTAAAATTGCATAAGCTCGAATGCTACTTGGTAGCAGACCTTCTACTTCAATCCCAATTTAACTGTTGTTCTCCACCAGTTTGAACTGCAGCTGAAATTTCGGTTGTATCATCCTGTAAATCTATCTACATTTATTATCTTTGTATCCGTTCCATTGATTAGTCTGCCTCAACTATCTTACGACTTTGTAATTTCTCTTCATATTCTTTGTTTCTTCAACGCTGAACTTGTGCAGGAGACTACCTTCTCAAGCAGTTTTGACAATGTTAGCGTGGTGGTGATGGGGCTGAGGACTCACAAGGTTGTTGTCTCCTCCCAATAATTATTGCTTGTTGGCAATGATAGATGGATTACAAGGTGTGCTTGATACTACACTTCGTTTCAGCTTACTAATGATGCTGTCTAGCGCACAAGCAATAGTTTCTCGACTCCAGTTTGTGTTGGCGGGGAACTGTGCATCGCTTTAAGTGTACAGAAACAGTTTAAGCATACTATATAGATAGATTTGGAGCGTTCATTGCTATATGCACTGCGAGAGTTCCAGTGTTCTAACCCCTCTAGTTGTATGCTTGTGCCTGAGTGGCGTTGCATGACAGACCCCATGAAGAGAGCTTTACAGCGGGCGAGGGAGGGGGGTGGCTTTGTGCGCGCAAGGTGCTCGACCCGAGTTCCGTGACTGCGACGGCTTGATGTGGCACCTTTTGCTTGGAGGAGAAGTAATCGTCAAGTAACCAATTGGCTTTACGTGTTGCTTAGAGGAGAAGTAATCATTAAGCAACCGTGGCCTATGGAACAGGCGAGATTACCATGTCTAACTGGTGAGGGTATCTGTGTCACTTATGCATAACGAACCAATATAACGGTTCAAAGAATCGTTACGTGATGATTCTTTTGGTTGTTATAAATTCTGGGAACAACTTGCCACGAAGCGGGCCCCACGAGTTGGCCAACTCTAAATACTCCTGTCCGTCTTCATCTGCTCTCTCTTTCTCTCCCTTCTCTTTTCCCGTTTCTTCTCTCGCTGCGAGGCGAAGTGGCGAAAGGGCGAGGAGAAGGACGATGGACGGCGACCCGGAACTCGTGGGGGGATTGGTGGGAAGATGCATCGATGCGGCGACCGCAAGCGCGGAGAGCGTCGAGAGGTGGCGGAGGCAGCGGCGAACCCTGGATCGCCTCCCCTCCTACCTCGCTGACGCCCTCCTCCGACGCATTATCCAACGCCGCATCCTCCTCTACCCCTCCTGGCTCGAGTATGTCCTCTCTTAATCCGCTTATTCGTGAAATATGTTGTTCTTTTGTCTCAATAATCGGGTTTATTTTGTCAATTTCTTGCCAAGGATTTAATCTTTGAAAGTTGGGTGTCAGGGTTATGGCCTTGGAAGTGGACGACCGACTCTAACTGCATTATATGGATTAAGATGGATGCGTGTTGAGCTTACTTGGTGTAGATTTATAGATAAAGGCTAAGTAGGCTAAGATTAAGATAAGCTTACAAAGGGCATATTCTATCAGATCAGGTCATGTCTGTCAATTTGTATGTAAGGAGCCCTAGTAAGAAAGAATCACTCGTGGATGGTGTCAGAGTGCCCCTCAATTGACGGGGACATCAATTCCATAAGTGGGAGAGATTGTAACACCCCGATTAATCTTACATCAATCTTACATCGGAAGCGAGTTAAAACTAAGATAAGCTTATAAGGGTTTAATGAGTATATTTTTGTTAACTTTAGCTTTAGTATTTTGATCAGTGATTTGGTTTGGGCTCAACGAAGTTAACAGGTCAATTATCCAATCTGCTGCTTCTTGCAACATATGTGGTCAATCAAGCATCTAGATCAGGATAAAAACATAATTTTCAACTTTTTATAATTTATATTGAAAATGTGCTTTTGAGGATCAGATCTGCAACTTAAACACTCATTGCAGCTGCATTTCTTAGCGAGGGATCATTTATGAGTAGTAATAAGTTATTGCAGACAGTTCTGTTGTAGATATAAATAGCTGAAAAGGTTCGGTTCTTAGAAACTGTAGAAAGTCCTCATGCTATGTTCTTGTTATTGGACATGATCTACCGGATTGACTTAATCATCCTCTTCAATTATGTATTGGTGCATATCTACATTTGCATACCACTGGAACTCTCTGGGCCTGATAATGCTATAGCCCATTTCTTCATTTGTTTTCTCTAAAATTATCGAGAGTAAATTTCCTTTCTTGTGCAGAATTTTTCAGAATTCTGCAGAGGAGATTGACTTGAAAGGTGAGAGCTCGGTTGATGTGGAGTGGTTGGCATATTTGGGTGCGTTTCGTCATTTACGTCGTTTGAATCTTGCCAACTGCAGGGCAGTCAACAATTCTGCAATATGGTATCTTTCAGGTACAATCTTTGGAGGATACATCACATTTTACGATAGTGCAATGTACAATATTAACATCTTTGCTTTCTACAAGTATTATGGTCATGCAGAATGTTGAGCGGTATATTTGATGTATCCTACTATGTTCCAAAACCAGATCATAAGACTCTTCATTTCTCTAAAGGATAACAATAGTCTTGGTGCATTCTATTGTAACCAAATCTTAGCTCACACTGGAACAAATGGAAGAATAATTAATTTTTTTACTTTTGTATGTCATTACCTAAGTCAGAATAGCTGATGTTCATGTTGTTAGTCCTATTAATAGCTCTGGGTGCGTTTGAATACATTGCTTATATTGTTTTCCAACTAGTATTCTCAAGGCAGCACTTAGTTATACCTTATGCAGTGAATATCTCTATAAGGAGTAAGTGAAGCAATTCATCTTTGTCAAACTATATGAAAAATTTTGAACTTTAGATGCTTGGCTGCTTATGGCATGGTATAGTCTGTTCATCTCCCAATTATTTCTTATTTTAGTTGGCTTCATTAGGAGCTGGGTGAGTGGATAACCTGTTACGGAAAAACCAAAAGAGAAAAACTTGTTTGGTTTGCTAATTCGGACAACTGAGAATCGCTAGACAAGAACCTTCATATAAGTCCCTATGATCTATTTGCAAAATTTGTCCGATCTTAGTCTGCAGAAGATTTTATGAATGTAAAGCCAATATGTTTGGCATATTCTGAGATGCCATGAATTCGAGGTACATATGCCCTCTCATAGTCAACATGGTTTTAGTGCATGCAATTGAATTGAATTTTGACTTTCTTAAGCACATTGGATCCTCCCACTCTTAAATGTCACACTTTCAGCTCTTTTATATAGCACCTACAAATCGCAGGTTAACACATCCTCATATTACTCAATGGTGCATTTATACCTTCAGCTCTCCCATTCGAAACTGTTGACACCATCTCCTGTGGCCCCTGTGACATCTCTTCCATGTGTTCTGCCATTCAAGTTTGACGTGGATTACAAAACAGGAAGTTAACTATTTCCTCAGCTTCCTAAGCCTATTACTGAGCTTTCCAATTAAGAAGAATATTCACAGTTGTGGGCTGTCCAGATGTATGGAGACCTTCAAAGATGTGAACAGGGTTATCTTTGCTTTAATAATGTGTAACTTATTCAATTTACAAAATAAGATACTTGGAGTGAAATTCTAAGATTGGTTATGGTGGAAAGTAGCAACCATATATAGGATTCAACATTCAAATTGAAGAGAGGTCTCTCAGAAGGTGGTGCCCAAGTTGTTAGAATTTGAGAGCAATGTCAATCTTCCATTTAATGTGGGCTAGAAGAAAACACAATTTAGGACATCTATTTATTCTTTCATCTTTTTCTATTCAGCAAAATCGGTATCATTATCTATTCCTGGGAAGTTAATATTATCAAAACTAACAGCACCGGTTAAACATGTTTGTTCGGTTTGGACATTTTCTTTTGGTCTTATCAGTAAGGGCATGACATTTTTTTTCGAAAACTATTTCTATTAGGAATGAATAATTTAAAAGAGTTGGACTTGTCAAGGTGCTCTAAGATTACTGATGCTGGCATTAAGCATGTTTTGGCCATTCAAAATTTGGAGAAACTACATCTGTCGGAGACTGGATTAACTTCTAATGGAGTTGTTCTCCTTTCGTCACTTCAAAATCTGAATCTACTGGATTTGGGAGGAATTTCCATTACTGATGAGGCACTTTGTTCATTACAGGTAAATATGTTTAACCTGCCATTTATTACGTTGAAGATATTTACTCTCAGAATGATGAAATTTACATGCATGTCATGCTTACATTCTATGTTGCAGTATTCTTCTTGATTTTTCAGTTATATTATTTGGTATGTTAGCTTTGCTTTTCTCTGTCTAGATATATTTGGTCACAGGTGATTTGGTGCAGTGAGAATGTTTGAAACCATTGAGTGCTAAGTTCCTGTTAAATGGTGTAGATCCATGTAACAGCTGATAACATTTCTAGGAAGAGAACATGTTAAGGCAGGTACTTCTTTCCCTTTCTGCTACTATGATCCTGTTCTCAACAGAGGAAGCACCTTGTCAGAGATGTGAATGGCCTTAAGGATAGGGTTTTCATGGAGAAGGGAGGATAAGGAAAGAGGAGATACTGCAAAAAGCCTCCAGAGAAGAGATTAGAAAATTCCCTAAATTCAAGAGAGAGAGAGAGAGAGAGAGAGAGAGGATGTATCACCACTAAACCAATAAAAATGTTTTACATCTTAAATCTTAATGAATGATTTAAATTAGCTTATATTAAGGTTTTAAATATTGGTAAGATATCGATTTTGACAATCAGTTATACCAATATGGTACCAATTTATTGGTCAGCAGACATACCTGTAAAGTCCAATGTCATTGAAGAAACAATAAGAATTTAATATTGATCATCACCAACTTATATGGTATTGTACTGATCTAGTGCATAGTTGATTCTATCGGTGTTTAAAACCTTGAGTATATGTGGTAACTTATATTGGTTCTTTGAATGGAACACAAAATTCTTTTGCACATCATCCTTTTGATTATTAACTACAGCAAGCATGCAATATGTTATGTAGGTTTTGACAAATCTTGAGTATCTGGATCTATGGGGTAGTAAAATTTCGAACAGAGGAGTTCCTGTCCTTGAAATGTTTCCCAAGTTGAGCTTCTTAAATATAGCATGGACAGAGGTCACCGAGTTGCCATATCTTCCTTCTATAACATGTTTGAATATGAGTAATTGCACCATTTGCTCTATATTTTATGGAAAAGGCAGCACAAGTGCCCCTTTACTGAAGCTTTTTGGTCGTGGAGCCACTTTTGTTGATGCTGACAAAGTATTTTCCATCATAGATACTAGCCATGTAACGCACTTGGATGTTTCTAGCTCTTCTATTTGCAATTTGCATTTTTTGGTCAAAATGGACATGATTGAGCACTTGGATGTTAGCTTCTGTGGAATAACTGATGATTCAGTTGAATACATTGCAAAAGCTGGGAAAGGTTTGAAATTCTTGAATGCCAGCAATAGCAAGCTCACATCCCAGGGAATATGTGTTTTGGCTGGAAATGTCATCAACTTGGAAACCCTGTATCTGTCAAATACATCAGTTGATGATGTTGCACTTTCCTATATCGCATTGATGCCTTCTTTGAGGATTGTTGATTTAAGCCGAACAAAAATAAAAGGTATGATAACTGGGGTTTCTTTTTAGCATTTCATAACTTAGAATTTTTTATTGGTACATGCACTTGTATACCATCTTTTCAAATATCAGGTTTCGCTTATGAAAAAAGTCAAGACAATCTAGAGAAGACATTCCCATTAAGCTTGCTTCAGAATCTCAGTCACCTGGAAAGTTTAAATTTGGAAGATACATTAGTAGAAGATGAAGCATTACTTCCCTTGGTTTTCTTGAAACAATTGAGATGCCTATATCTGAAGAGTGATTTACTCTCTGATGTCTCCTTGCATATTTTGTCACCACTCTCTAGCTTGGCGTATCTTGGATTTCGCAATGCTGTACTCAGCAATTCTGGGCTTCTTCTTTTTGTGCCTCCAAAGGCACTTCATACATTAGATTTGAGGGGGTGTTGGCTTTTGATGGAGAATGTGTTTTCATCATTCTGTAAACTACACCCTCAGATTGAGCTAAAACATGAACTTGCTGGAACGGTTCCAATTGATGAAAATGTTTCTGCTGGTTCAACTTCATTACATAAAACGTACCTAACATCAGAAGTGAGATCTGAAGGGTCTGATGGGTGCTTTGTAGGTAAAATGGACAACTTTCTCTAAAGATTTGCTTACTTGTACTCTTGCTTTCTTGTATTTTAGCTGTGCTTATAAATGTTTTACATCTTATGATATTAAATTTTCTGGATAGATGAAAGAATCAAGTACAGCATGGAGGAATTATTGGGGTTGCAGCTCTCATCTTTATCAACTCCAGCTTTGCATGGTCTAAATATGCTACCAAAGGAACTGAAGAGAAGTAAGATGAACAATCATATTTCATTCCTGTAAGTTTGTAATGAAAGCAAATTTGTGAAGTGTAAAATTATTTAGTAATTTGCTCCTTTAACAGCTTCTTTATATGAATGTGGTAACAACCTAAGGTTATTGTTATGCATACAAGTAACTAACCATACAAGGATATGTTATGGTCTAAATTTAAAACATCCACAAAATATTTAAAAAATATATTGAAGCATAAATAACAAGTAGTTGGCTTCCACTTTCTTTTAACTTTCGATTTGGGCATACTACTAAATGGAGAGGTGTCGACTTCTCATGGATAATGTTCTTTACACCGGCGGATTGAGCTAAGACATGGATTTGTTGTAACTGTTCTAATTTGATGTAAATGTTTGTGTTGTTTTAACTTCATCATATGAGACATCCCTAACATCAGAAGTGTGATCTGAAGGGGTAAGTTCATTACAGTCTGATAGGCGCTTTGTCTGTGACACCCATAAATTTCTATAAAGATCTGCTTACTAATACTGGCTTGTTTTCTTCTTGTGCTTATGAATGTTTTGCATCTTATGATATAAAATTTTGTGGATAGATGAAAGAATCAAATACACACGGAGGAATTATTGGAGGTGCATCTCTTTACCTGGATAACTCTACAGACTGCATGATCTAAATAAGCTACCAAAGGAGCTGAAGAGCAAGTAAGATTAACAATCATATTTCATGCCTAATAGTTTGTAGTGTCAATTATGTCTAGGTTAGGGTTAGGTTTGAGTCCAACAGAATTGAGAATAGAAAAATTCTAAACAAAAACATCCGCAAAATATGCAAATATTGAAGTATAAATTATAATGATGTACTAAAGTATAAATTATAAATTGAGAATACACTCTTCTCTCTATTCTTGGATCTGACAGCAGAGGCACTTGCGGGATTTGGCACAAAGGCAGCAGGACCGGAGGTACGTCCTCTTTCTCGTTTGGCGAACGGAGTTGCTTACCACGTTTCTTCTATATTCATGGACGGTGCAGATCTGGCGGCAGCTCTTCCCATTCGTCTTCCCCACAGACCACAAGCTCAGGTTAAAATTCACCATCATTGATCAATCCCACATTTGCTCATCTTTATTAGAGATTAAAAAAAAGAAAAACTTAAGCTGGCACTTTATTAATAAAAGAATTGCATAAATCACTCCAGTGCAGAATATTTATACACAGAGACAACACATCAACCAAAGAACCGCATGATCTCACCAGTACTCACCACAAGAACATTCCCCGTTACAAATATGATGGAACCGGTTAGAATCCCTCAAAATTACTTCTCTGCCAGTAGCTTTTGAGATATATTTGATTGCGTCGTGACAATCTCCACAGACGCGAAGATTCTTAAATACCCGAATAGGCTTTGGAGCTGACGTGTTGATGAGGCCGAAGGCAACTGCAATCTTCTCGCTGTGCTGAAGCAGGTACTGTTCTTTCATCTCTTCCTCTACGTCGTGCAGAACGAAGTTGGTGTTCGGCACATAACCCATTTCCTTTATCTCAGCAAACAGTTCATCCAACTTGGCGTAGATCTCCCGAGCCTGTGGGTGACTGGTATCCCCTACATGAAACTTGTGGATGCTGTTCTCCATCTCCACCCAGCTCAATCCAGCTTCTTTGCTCAGCCTCCTCTCCTTCATGCCACGCCTTATCATGGCCACATCCTCCCATCTGCCTGCCTCCGCATACAAGTTCGAAAGCAAGACATAGGCAGCTGGATCCTCCGGAGCCAACTCCAAGATGTTCTTGGCAACGATTTCTCCCAGTCCGATGTCTCCATGAACTCTGCAAGCACCCAACAGCGTCTTCCAGACCAAGGCATCAGCTTCGGCCGGCAATGACTTCGCGAAGCCGAAAGCTTCTTCCACTCGGCCCGATCGCCCCAGCAGGTCTACGATGCAGGCATAGTGTTCCATCGTCGGAGCCACGCCGTGGTCCCTTTGCATGGCGCGGAAGTGCTCCCACCCTTCTTCGATCAGACCTGCATGACTACAAGCAGACAGAACAGCGACGTAGGTCACCGCGTTCGGCTTCGTCCCCGTGGCCACCATGTCGTGGAACAATCCCAGGGCTCGAGCTGCATCCCCGTGTTTGGCGAAACCGGTGATCATGGCGGTCCACGAGATCACATTGCGGTCACCCATATCGCCGAAAGCTCTGCAGGCGTCGTCGATGCTGCCGCACCTCGAGTACATGGATACCAGCGAGTTACCCACGCCCACATCTGACCCGAATCCTGCCTTCAGCATCTGGGCGTGCAATTGCTGGCCTTTGCTCATCATCCCAACGCTCGCCGCCGCGCTCAGGAGACTCGCGAACGTGAAGGCACTCGCTCCCACATCCATGCTCTCTATCTGATAGAGTAGCTCCAGGGCTTCTTCACAGTCCGAGTTCTTGGCATATCCATCGACGATTGCGTTGTAGGAGACCACATTCTTCTCGTACAGTAAGCTGAAAGCGCTCCGGGCTTCTTCCATCCTACCGGCACGGGCGTACATGCTGACCAAAGAGTTCCCTACGAAGTTGACATACGCCAGGCTTGATTTGGTGACCTGCGCATGTATCTGCTTCCCCAGCTGCAGGTCAGAGAGGTTTGCACAGGCCTTGAGGATGCTGGAATAGGTGAAATGATTCGGCCGAACCCTTCCCTCAATCATCTCGCAGAAGAGCTCGATCGCTGCCTCGTCGTGCCCGCCGCTCTGCACGTAGCCTGAGATGACAGCAGTCCACGACATGACATTGTGCTCGGACATCCGGTCGAAGACCTTCCTCGAATCCTCCATTGATCTCCCGGACGTGCATTTCGCGTACATGTCGATGAGGCTGCAGCCAACACATGCGTCGGAAGCCAGTCCGTACCTGATGGCCAGAGAATGCATCTGCCGCCCGAATTCAAGCGACTCCGAGTCGCTGCACGCGGAGATGACGCTGCTTATGGTAAATCGATCTGGTTCGAAGCCATCGTGAAGCATATCCGGGAACAGACCGATCGCATCCCTTCCGCGCCCGTGCTGCCCGTACCTCGTTATCAAGAGAGTCCACACAACAGTATTCCTCTCGCGCATTCCATCGAAAACCTTGCGGGCGGACGACAGGTCTTGCCTCCTCGCGAACATATCTATCAAAGCGCATCCAACCGACGGATCCCACCGGAAAAATCCCATCTTTATCACGAACCCGAGAGCCACTCTTCCAACCCAATCATGCTCTGACTTCGAGCAGGCCTGAATCACGCCGCAGAAGCTGTACTCGTTCGGGATGATTCCCGTATGGAGCATTTCGCAGAACAGCAGAATCGCATTCTCTTCCATCCCATTCCGCGCCGCGCATGAGATCAGCGCGGTCCAAGACACGACGTCTCTTCTGCTCCCCATTTCTTCGAAGATGGAACAGGCGACCTCCCATTCACCGCATTTGGAGTAGAGAGCGATGAGGGAATTGGCGACAAGAGAGTCGAGCCGGAGGCCCGAATCCAGGAGACGGCGGTGGACGATGCGGCCACGGACGAGGTCCCGGAAGCGGATGCAGGACCTGAGGAGGACGGAGTAGGAGACGAGGTCGGCGGGGACGCCGCGATCGGACATGAGGTCGAGGGTGGAGAGGGCATCGTCGACGCGGCCGGCATCGGCGAGGCGGATGAGGCGGTGCTTGAGGGGCTCGAGGGAGGGGTGTTTGGTGGGAATTCGGGGAGGGGGGGAGGTGGCGTTGGCGGCGACGGTGGGATTTCTCTGGCAGGAACGGTGGGAATGGTTTTGAGGATAGATTTTGGCGGGAAGGGGAAGAGCGCAAAGCATGGCGGAGTCGAGCTTCGGCAGCCGTTAACGGTTATTCGGCGCCGCTTTATGGATCCCCTCCGACCTGTAAAGCCACGTGGAAGATGGTAAGTGATCCTTAACTCTGCCTCAAAGACGATTACATGGAATCGTTCTAGGGTAATAAAAGAACTGAAATCTTATCGCTTTTCACTTTTCATCGTACGGCTGCAGTTTATGCCGTCTTTGTGGAGCCCAATCAGAATCCAAGTGAAGCGAATCGACCATCCAACCTGAAAAAATTAATCTAAAGGGATCCCAATTTTCATTAAAAAAATATTTTTATTATTGAATTAAACCGCTCGACCACGTAACAGTATGTTGATGATCTCATAAGAAATGAATAAAGAAGACCCGAACCTAATAATTTGATACAAGTTAGACAAAATAATTAAGCACAAGAAAAATGGCTTCGAATTAAACGTGCAAAACAAAGAAAGCAATACATCTGGTGATCTCATAGAGAATTAATTCCAAATAATCGGACATGACTTCACCAATAGTTTTTCACCAAGAAAAATTGCTTTGAATTAAATGTAAAGAATGGTCTTAAATAACGGCCAAGTCTATCTGATACTGTATCATCAAACACTTGATAATATACAATAAGAGTACAACGCGATACCACAATGCTCGTCTCCGGAAGTGTTCATGCATCATCAGGTGTTCACTTGGCGCTCTCATACAGACTGTTTATGACACTCTGGAAAGATATACCAAGCAAGAACTTGGATTAGTTAAGTCACAGGTATCAACTACTATTACAATAATAAGAAAATCTGAGATCACCAACCACAGGTATTAACTAAAAAAAAAAAATTATGTAGTTATATAAGGAGAGTGTTGGTTAGATAAAAAACAACATATACAAAGTTTTGTGTTGCTAAAATAAAAATATTAAAATGAATATGTGAAATAATTAGGAAAGATAAAAAAAAAATTTTATTTATGAACAATTACGTATCGCTTCGACAATCAAAAGAAACAAAATTATTACGGTTAGTGATAAGAAGAGAGAGAAAATCTAAAAAGACCTTAATAGAAATTATAAATAAAGATATAAATACTCTAAGTTTAACTAAATATGACTTTTTATCGATCTCAATGATAATAAAAGATCCATGTAATCGATCTTAAATAATTGAAACTTATAATTTTATTATTGTTGTTATTATAGAAATAGTAATATGTTATTTCTTCACTTGTTTCTAGGAACACATGTAATTCTCTGGATTTGAAGAAACAAATGAGAAGGCAGTCAATCAGAAACAGGATGGAACAGGCACGTAACTATCTCCTTGAGACCACATAAATATAGATAAGTGGAACAATATGTCACAGCTAACCTGGTAGTACTTGAGCATTTGTGGCCGCTTCTTTTTATATGTTGGAGTTAGGAGATCTCGATCCATGTCAAATGGTATGGGTTCAAGATGAAGAGCTCTAATGATCTCAAAGCCTTTCAGCTGGCAATCAAAAAAGCAAAGCTTCGTCAGCATAAAATTACAAGGAACTAAAAATCCACTTAGCCAGCAAATTAGCAAATAAAAAAATCCTTGGGAAAAGAACAACCAAGCAGAATTTAGGTGCAATAAAAAGAAGTTCAACCTTCTTTGATTTGGCAACTTTAGTTATCTCCTCAAGTATATATTCTTTTGCTTTTGAATTCTCACATAAAGCAGTAAAATCTCCGGTTACCCCTTTCTCTTCAGCCCATCGCTCAAGAGCTTGCTGATTGGGATTCACCACAGCGACAAGGAAAGACTCAAAGCTATTCCCATAAATCCATATCTGCAACAAGATGATTATTACTCGTGGCAAGACAATGAATCCAAAGAACAAATAATGAAGAGGATAAAAGAAGAAAAACTGGGATTTTTGGGGCTAAATATTTTTTCTTTGAACAAAATTATGCAATGATGATTTATTATTGCTAAGAGCATGAAGAAAATGAAACCAGTGTCAAGCACAACATTCATCTATTAAGTACCACCTATAGCTTGAGAAACAAGAAGAGCAGATTGTGATTAAACTATGATACTCCTAAAAAGGGAGGGTTGTCATTGTTTCTTTTATCAAGCATAGGTAAATTGGTTGCTACACTCTCATCCAGTGACGATCCTATTAAGATCTGTCAGTCACAAAGAAAAGCATGATGAGTAATAAGGATTTACTTGCATGCACAAAATTCTCTATTCTAACCAAAGGAGCAACTCATCCAAGTCTTAGATTTGCTAGTGTAACCAGTTATCCAATTAGGATCTTATGGCTTTATTTTAGTTTTCTTATATAGCATGTGTTCAGATAGCAACATTTATGGAAGGTCCATTTCACTTGACAAAATGTTTTAAATGCATCTTCAATAGTACATGCCTGAAATGGGGTTTCTTGCATGTCTATAAATCTGAAAGCCTTCTATTTGCAAAATAAGAACCAAGGCTTCCGATATTCTACAATGGCAGAAAATGCGACAAAGTAGTATGTTCCATCTGCTTTCTTAATAAGAACCGAGTTAAAAAGTTCACAATGTCTAAGATATAAAAGAAAATGAAATGGATGCAAAATTGTTGTGATGAGAAAGATGTGTGGCACTTTTTTGTTTCGAGAAGGCATACGAGAAACTATTTGTATGTGTCATGAAAGAGTTCAAGATACCACTTCTAATCTGGAAATTCTTTGATGGAACATCTAATCATTCTTCAAGATATTATTCAAGAGACTTACTGAGTCAATTGTTGGAACAAGACCATAAATGCTCTCAAGATTCTCTACTGCAACATACTCTCCTTGTGATAGCTTAAAAATGTTTTTCTTCCTATCAATAATTTTTAAGCTTCCATCTTGTTGCCATTCACCAATATCTCCTGCATATAATCAAAATAAGATTCAGAATGGGGAATGCGACAACAGAAGCCATAGGTAGATCTATATAACAGGAGTTGTGTATGATACATGAAAAAAATACAAAGATGGAACTAAATGGTGGTTAAAGCATAAGGATCCTAAAATGAGTTTTATAATGATCCAAAAGAGAATTACAAATTCAATATTACACATTAAGTCCTAAATTGATAGTTCATATATCTGAAAATGGAGAAGGAAGATTTGATGACCAAATAGGTTGAATGGTGACTTATCAATGTGATCATCATATTCAACCAAAATAATTTAGAAAAAAAAAAACAATCTTCTATATGCTTCATTGTACCCAAAACTAGATTGCAGTATGAAAAGAACCTGTGTGAAACCACCCGTCAATCATAACTTCTTTCGTTAGGTCTTCTCTCTTGTGGTAACCGGAGAACAAAGTACTTCCCCTGATGCAGACTTCTCCACGAGGTGTGGTTGAAAGTGCATCATAACCCATCTCAGGAACAGACTCAAGGCGCACATCCACATTAGGTACAGGAGGGCCCACCGTTCCAAGCATTGAGAACTCATTTGGTACTGACACAAATGTGCCAGCACAAGTTTCAGTCAGACCTGTGACAAAAAAAATTAGCTATTTTAGCACCCCCAAGAAAATCGAAAATCATTTCGTGCGCCTGCCAAGCATTGTGTGTACACAGAAATATACATAAAATTTGCTTAAATAATTCAAATTACACTGACACGGCATAAGAATACATACAACCATATCATGATGTTAATACTCCAACTAATCTCATTAAAAGAAATGCAGGGTACAAGTTCAATACCCAAATATAAGCCTTGATGGCATACTAGATCACTTGGATGTTACAATCTTAGATGTATTAAATAAAACAATAAAATCCTTATTGTCTCTTTACACTAATTAAGGTTTGGAAAGCATGGTAATCACACAGTTGAAAACATTCCTCAGTCGCTCAGTTAAGATTTCTGAAATGCTGATTCCAAGCTTCAAATGATACGTGAGAAAGAGGTGAGTCCAAATAAGTTTGGTTATGAATTGGGAAAAAGGAAATAAAAGAGCCTCAAAGAGATAACATGGATCTTTGTTCAACAAAAACAGAAACATTGCCGCTGTTTTCTCTGACATAGCACAGTAGTGGTTCAAGGTCGTATGAAGGTTTAGGTTAATGCAATATTGTTAGAGCCTCACAAGTTCTAAGTTCAAGAGTGTCTATGCTGCAATGATTGAGATCAAAAAAACTTATACAAGTGAAGCAGCATAAAAAAAATGCAAAATAGATGCCAAAGAAGCAGATATTAGACAACAAGGAAATATAAGGAATCCCTTTGAATCAGAAAGTTATCATAGGCTTCAACAATTTAAAGATTTCTTCAGTTTAATATAAGAAAAAAATGATGAAAATTGCCTTTACTTATAGAGTACAACCATAATTTGTAGGAGACAATGAGCCAATTTAGAGGCTTTAAAAGAGTCCAACATAAGCAACTTTCATAAGGAGCATGTAACATTTTGTAACATGGACGGTTTTGTATGTTGTCAGCAAGCATGTGACTCCATAAAGTACAGCAGTATAAAATGGTTGTCACCAAGTTGGCAACGGTTGGCATGTAAAAATAGTAATCCCATGCAGCATACTCTCTGCTAAATGGTGATGTTAGCATTTATGAGAATTCATAGACTATGGAAAACTAATTCAACATATACATAACAAAAATATTTCCTAAAGAAACCAGGAAAAGCAAAGATAAATCTTTCTAACCAGACCAGGAAAAGTAAAGTGGCTAAACAAAGATAGACTGGGGAAATGCCCTTTGTTTTGCCTTTTCAGCCTTATTTTCCTTTTCTTTGTACTAACATCATCCGCTTCTCCTACTTAAAATGTTGCATTAAATTGAGCAAATACACCACCGTAATTTCAGAAAGATATAGGACTAGAGAAATAAGCTAATAAATTTAAATATTAGTATACCATAGCCTTGTATAACATGAGCACAGGAGACCACCCGCAGGAAGGTTTCGACGTGGGTAGCTAGAGGTGCTGCTCCTGATAGAATAATGCGCACATTTCCACCTAATCCTTGTTTTACCTATGGTCATTACAGATCACATATCAACTAATAATCCTGAAGAATCCCTGAGCTGAAAAAAGAAGCAAACTTTTACTGGCAATCCATTTCACCTTACTAAAGACTATTTTATCAAATATTGGAGCTGCCTCCTCATGCTTCTGTCCCTTACTCATATTGCTCAGTTTACTGCAAAATTCCAATGTAACATATCAGCTTCAACTGAGCCAGATACACATTAATCAGGACATTTGTTATAATAAAGTAATAAGGTAAAAAAAGGCATGTGTTTGTAACTGAGAGTACGTTGAATATAATAATTGAAATCATAACTCATAAGTACATTGACCTAAGAACTAAAGATTGTAAATTTGCTATTTTGTATAAACTCACCTTTTGTAGGCAAAATTAAACAAAATTTTCTTTAGGAAACCACCAGAAGATATTTTATTTTGCAAACCTGAAAATAAAAATAAAGTACAAGATGAGTTAGAATACTCTTCTTTGCAACAAAAAAATGTAAGATTCCAACCACTCAAGGTTGGTTGCATGCATCTTCTGCCATTGAACTTTTCTGAAAGCCAAATCAGTAGTAAGAGACACCAAATTTTTTTTTATTGTTTCTAAAAGGCTCCTTTGCAACCTGAGAGATTAGAATTCAAGTCATGGAAACAGCCTTTGTATATAGAGGTAGACCCCCGAATGGTGGCAACCTTATGCACCGGATATGCCCTTTTCTTTTTCCTCTAGCTGTAAGCTACCAACTTTTTAAGGTTAGTTACATGGATCTTCTTTTGCCATTGAATTCTGTTGAAAGCAAAATCACTAGTCAAACTAAGAGCCATCAAGTTTCTTTTATTGTCTCTAATAAAGTTTCCTCAAGTCATATTCTACCCATTTTCTCACAACACATGCACTTTGCAATCTGTAACCTTCTATAGTTAGAAGATTAAGGTATTTTAATATCCTGCTAGCAAAATAGAGGTGCTTCATCTTTGATCAAGTCTCTTTAGTTGATCAATCTTGTGATCAAAGAGTATACAAGTGGGCAGAGAAGAAGACGATAGCTGACTGCATTTCAAGTAATCCTATCTGTTGGACCAAGCTGATCAATAGGAACATTTATATGTCTCAATTTGCTTCCCTCAAATTTTTTCTCTAAATGTCACTGAATATATAGACATGGATGAACCTAGATACAAAAAAGAGAAACTACTGTTGAGATCACATTTGGCTGGAGCTTAATGTTCTATCACTAAATACTGGCAGGTAGGTCGAGATCTATTGAGCCTGTGCACGTCTCATACTTTACCATAAAAGATATTTCATTTAGACCTAGGGGCATTAATACTGCAGTTTAAGAAGACTTCAACAACCTCAGCTGCACAATTATCAGTCCTGCTGAATGGTTATGCATTCGAATATTAAACAAGTTTTATGACAAGTCTAAGGATTTCACTTCTTTCAAAAGAATACTGCTGAAAGTATACTAACATAGGCATATTTGATGTGCATGATGTTAAAGTAGATTAGTACATAGCTGTGTCGTTCCATTTCTTCAGAGACTACCATGAGAAGATTTGTTTTCTACTGGTCCAATGCCAAAGGTATCATCAAAGAGAAGCACAAACTCATACTAATTGAGGGCATCTTTTCATGTGATCTTGGTATCATTTTAATATCATCTTCTGGCCGGGAGGACTGCCCAGATGAAGTGAGGAAAGAAAGTAATTGGAATATGGAACCATTGAAACCATATTTACCACCCTAAATTATGTCAGTATTCTTAAAATATTAATACAGAAAATGGTGAATTACAAAATGGAAAGTCAGAAACAACATGCAAAGAAAGATATAGGAGGTCAAACAATCAAACATGTATTAAGAATTTCTTCACACTTTTCAACTTTCGGTTATCTGCAAAAATTCAATATTTCACTTCCGTATATATGATGGTGAATAGGAAAAGTCTATGATACATTTTTTCTTTTACACATTTTACCTGAATATATTCGATCAAGTACACGTGGAACAGCACAGAAGATAGTAGGTTTCAGTGCCCCCAAGTCCTCAACTAACAATTTGATATCCTGAGGATGATAACTTTTATAAATTCATGAAACTTAATCTTCTGTAATATCTTCTACTTAAATAGCTTACCCCACTCCAAAATCCAATTGAAGCCCCATGAAGAATAAAAAGCTCTTCAATCACTCTATCAAACATATGTGCCAAAGGGAGATATGAAAGGTAAACGTCATTGTCATGTAACTGTAAGAACAAAAATATGAACAAGAATCACAAAGTGAGCATGAAATTTGGCTAAAAGGTTAGACTTTTGAGATTTATTTCAGGAATTACCTCTGCCTTTGCATTGCCAAGCAAACAATTTGCGCCAGCAATAAATGTGACGATGCTGTCATTAGACATCATTACACCCTTAGGATCGCCAGTTGTTCCACTAGTGTACATTATAGTACAAATATCACTTTTCTTGTTTACTGGGAGATCAAATTGTTCATTATTGCCCTGTAGATAATCACAGAAGAGATATTTAAGACAACAACTCAATCTTTGAAAACAATTTTGCAACAATAACAAAAGCAGCAGATGGGTGTTTGATTTCCCAGTTCGGTTGCAACAAAGAACAGCAATGAATGAAATGAGATTGCAACAGAATGATCAATCTTCAGAAACTAAATGAGACAGTTGCAACAATTAGTGATGTGATAACAACATTGAGATGGATGACAAAGCAGAAGCCACACAGTTTGTGGAAAAGCCTGAAAATTTGGACTTTGTTCCAACATGTACATGAAACCACTATTTGTAAGATTTTCCACATGGGTCATACAAATATTGATGATGCTTAACTTATGTAGAGCAATTACTTCGACTCAAGCGTTGGAATACCAATCATGTCACCAATGACAAGTTTCTTAATTAAATTTTTTGGTACTGCCTAAACAAGAAGAAAAATAATGCCACAAAAATAACTAGTATTGGTGGTTAATTCTCACAATGCACTCAAAAGCCACAACAATAACCAACTCGACTCTAAGCATCATGATTTGGCCTAACTGCATCAGGAACGAAAACAGAGACATACCAAGAGTAAAAAGTCATTCCAAGAATATATGGTCAAACCAAACTTTTCAACTTCTTCTTTTTGTTCTGTGGTGACTTTCCCAAAACTTACAAGTGCTGCAGACATAATAAAGTCATCAATATGACAGATTTACTTGGGAGTAGACATAAAACTGTAAGTAACTTACTTCTCAGGTACTTGACTGTATTAGGAAAGGTCTTCAACACCTGCAAAGTTATAGATGAAACATTTTAATACTTAGTGATTATGATTTAACTGAATAAGGAAAAGTGTCCACACCACTCTTTTATGCCACACAATAAGGCATGAGGCATTGGCCAATTAATAATTTGATTATTCAAAACAAAAGGAAATCAAATACAAACTAGCCACCTTTCTCAGCAGTATTGTGCTGGTAAATACAAACTTTGGGCTAAGATCTGTACAAGAAACTAATCAGCCCCAACCTCCTTCAACGGTTACTTCGATAATAACTATGAAAGTGAACTTACAAATTTCAATTAAACTCAAATTTAGTATGGGGGATCTCATATTGTCTCATGTGTTTCAACCGAGTTTCCAGATTTTATGGAACTTGGGAAAAAATCTTAGATGGCCTCAACAGGGCAGTCAGATAAAATGAGAGATCATATAAGTAGTTAAATGATTAAAATGATTCAATCTGTTGACATGATTGAAGCATGTACAAACCTTTTTATGATGATTTGATGGAATAGGTTAATTTAAATCATAGAGAAAATTTGGTTAATTTTCTTCAGGAGTAACAAACTCTAATGAATTTACACAAAATCCATGTAAAACTCTTCAGGAGGTATGTGAAAAAATGAGTACCTCCATGATTTTCTTTTCTTCCACAAAAACAATTTCAATCTCTGCATGGCATATAATAAATTCTATTGCTCCAGCACCTACATCATGACAGGAAAAGGAATGACCAATTGCAATATAATAGACACAGAAGAAGGAGAAAAATGCAGAAATTACAATAGCACAACCTCCCAGGGAAAATTGCTATGGTATAAAACTTCAAACCTCCTTAAGCTGGTTGATTAATTAAACTTTCCATTTTCCTTAATTTTAAAAGCAATATTTTGCAAGAGTCAATGTCATTATAATTAATGCATTAGCTCATCGTTCAACATGCTTATAATATCCAACAAGAGTATTATGGCCACTTACCAAGAGTATCATACAACGGAACACAGTAAATCCCATGGGCATTGCAAGCCTGCAGCACTCACAGACATTCATGAGGTTAAGGGTAACACATAACATAAATATGGACTACTCTTAAAAAAATAATGGAATGTAACATTACTGAGAAAAAAGGAAAGGAATGATAATCTGCTAATTGATAATGAAGGATAAGATATTCACAATGAAACTTGAGACAATGAGATTGTTTGTGTATGATGATTTATCGTGGCAAATGCTCTACACAATTATAATTGGCAGTCTTCTTGCTTACTATGTGAATCCTATACAATATACATGTACACATAACGTGTATCATTCAAACACAAAGTTGTACTAAATCTAACATGCAACAATGAGAGAAAAAACCCAAAAGGTCAATGTAATTTCTATAATGCAGCATTTCAAAATGGCAGCTAAAAAGCCGATTCCATTGCCACAAATATAACTTGAACATTTTTGCACATACCTCCATAGTCATGATCCATTCAGGACAGTTCACACCATAAATGCCGCATCTACCACCCTGAACCAAGTGCAAAAGAGATAGTTATTACTTATAGAAGATCTAAAATCAGAATATACCTTATTGTTGCAGTTATGAAGGCTGCAAGATATTCTAATTTCATTCAAGGGGCTTCTATAGTATAAAATCTGATAAAGTGATAATTGTACACTCTCAATATGGAAATTGCAAGTTAAAGAAATTATCAGCATCAGCAAATATAGAAGCATGTTACTCATTAAAATTGATAAATAATCTATGCTTAAACA
This sequence comes from Musa itinerans, assembly GCA_001649415.1. Lineage (NCBI taxonomy): Eukaryota > Viridiplantae > Streptophyta > Magnoliopsida > Zingiberales > Musaceae > Musa > Musa itinerans. The sequence goes on from LVTN01001742.1 coordinate 33,942, forward strand.
TGATCACCAAACAGTGAAATGTTTCAGAATGGAATTTGTTCATCATTAGTTCTGTTTATTTTTTCTTGTTCTCAATATTCTAAATGAATTGATTCCACAAATGATATAATATTATTGATACTATGAGGCAAAGGCACTTCAGGGACAGCTTTTGCTTACTTCTCACATGCAAGTCATCAATTTACTTCTTCACTAGCTTTATAACACATACAGTATTGTTTCCACAAGATGTGGCTTACAAAGTTTGAAGAATGGTCATATAAGTGATAGTTGTCAAGACAAGTAAAACTTCATACGATGGACCATCATCCCCTGTTTTGGATAGTAGAGCATTTCTCTTTCTTTATGGGAGGTAGGGTCCAAATCATCTACAAATTGTGCATTTTCGCCACTATTATGGCAAATGACCTCAGTGGATGATCTCATACCCTACTTATGACCTCAGTAATGGTGTCCCCTTGTCAAAAAAGAGAAAAACATAGAATCATTTATAAGACAACAGTTTTATTCACTTTATTCTATGTATACAAACCATATTTGTGATGCACAGGAAAGTAATCTGAAAAATAGAACGTCAAATAAAATTACCTGTCCAACTCCACGACTACGGATGGATGCACCTAATTCTATTACTATGTCATATGCTTCTTTGTAAGTCAACCAAACATATTCACCAGCCTGCAGCACGGTGACACTCATTTCACAATCAATCCACGAAAACAGATTTTACCGGTGCAATGGAAGACTAACCTTCCCATCTACAATTTCACGGCGGCCCAGCATTCGGTTGTCGGGGTTTCGCTCCACAGACATCCTACAAACACGATCGGATCAGCTAATCGTCAGTAGACTGATCGCCAGTGTCATCATAAACTTAATTACAATAAAAAAATCAATAAATCAAACATCAGATCCTCCTTTCTTCTTCAACTGTCACCAATTCAAGAAGGGGAGAAAGAAGAGAAGAATCAGAAAGAACAAGGATCTTACCGGAAGACATCCCAACAGGTCTCCAAGCCCGGGGCCGGCGACGGGAAGCCGTCCTTGGCCAAGACGTTACGGTAGGCAGGGCCGACGGAGGGCCCAGCACCAGCACCATCGCCTTCTCTCCCTTTCTCAACCTCCACCAAGTATTTCATCGCACACCGCCGATCCGAACTCCCAAAGATCCAAACCCAACCGTCGCAAGTCCGACAAGAAACCTCCTCTTCTCCCTCTCACTCTCGTCGGGGCGTTCTCCTCCTCTGGTTCGGTGGTCTTGTTTGGTTTGCGATCCACTCCGTTGCTAGTCTGCGTCTTCTTACCTGTTTCAGATCTTTCGCTTGCTCCGGTTGGCCAAGAACAGTCCAAACTCCAAGCCCGAATGGGTTACGATTGACGACCATTTAGTGGTTTCTGACTTCTGACGACCATTTAATAGTCCAAGCTTCTGACTCTATTTTATATATGATCTTGAGGATTTGTTCCGTGTTGGCAACGTTCTTACGCGGATGGTTTTGGTGGACTTCAACTCAGAATTTAAACGGTTTACTTGAAGTCGAACCCGTCTGAGCTACCTCATTGTGATTAGGGAGAGTACGGGGCCCACATCGATCTCCAGGTAGCTGCCTCCATCTACTTGGCGGGTAGATCGTCATAGCGACGAAAAACAATTCTTTGCGTTCTTTATAGAAATATTTTTCGGACTCATTGATCTCCCGCCCATCTACCCTGCTTATGATTGGAGCCACGTTGCAAAGCTCTCTCCAATAGTAAAGGGAGTCCGGTGGATCGGGTGTGAGAGGAGCGGGTACGAAACGTAATTATCCTGCCACGTAGCACCAGGTTCCTTACAACTCATTTGTATAGATTATGATCCATGAGATGCGTGCGGCACCAAAGTCGTCCTCCTTTAGTTTTAGCAAGTGTCAAGAGACACATAATTAACTATCTTTCTAATTTTATTGGTCTAATATCTCGATCTTTCTTTTTTTCTTATTTTTATAAATTAAACTAAAATGAGGAAGGACATCTAATCAATGGACAACTCATTTGTACTAAAAAAGACTTGCGAGCCTGTCAAGTATTTCATTAAAGAAAACCTTTGCTAACTGTTCCATTATATTTATATTAGTCAAATCTACTTTCCAGATAATTAATTTCTACTCCTGGATTGAAAAAAATGACGACAGTTCTCATCAGCTTGTTTGGAATAATCCTTTTAATATTCTACGGTAAGAACAGCTGATCGTATCCGAGATCTGTAGACTTTTATGCAGATACCATAAGATAGTTTGACTTTGTTCCCTGTGATCTTACATCATCCGGTTTTTGCCCCCATAATATATTGTTACTGATACCCTTTAGATGGTGGAAGCCTGCAACAAGAGAGAAGAAAATGCAGTGTCAACTGTTACCAGAGCAAACGAATTGAGCGTTGAGCAACGATGATCGCAACCTGTTACAGTCGAAGGAAGGAGAAGCGGTGACGTTGATCTGGACGCCACACAGATGCGGAAGCAGGGAATTATCACAGATCCAAGAGCTTAAAAGTTGGATGCAGAGCTAATAAGAATAGCCACACAAGGAACCTGGTTATATTGGTGTTTGCATCAGATCAACAAATAACTCGGACAAAATTCAACATCCACCAATTACATTAATAAAAATATTGAAATTATTCAATGCTGATGGGACATCAATGAGTTTAGTGACTTGTTCTTGTGAGAACTGCTACAAGAGTCTATTTGCCTTTAAATAAACAGGGCTTACACGACCTCAAGACCGGAGTATTGACATTACCTATTGCTTGTGCTCTGATACGCCACACTGGATGCAGGCAATCTATTTGATGACTCCATGTCTGGCCTCTGGAAAAACACAGAATTGAGAGCAGAAATCAGCAGCAGAAAAAGGCATTGGCAGTTTAAAGAGAATAAGTTTGGACACAAATAAATTGCATCCAGTAAATGCAATTGATGTGAGAATTCTCTCAAGAGGTGCTGGAACTCAATTGAGACTATACCCATGCTAATGTTGATTTTTATGTCTCAAAGACAATAATAATTTATGTGTGCAGCGAGATGACAACTTTTTGATACGGAAGCTATTCTTGCAAAATATGTTTAGACCTCACGACATCGAATGTTTACCAGAAGACTCTTACCGAGTAGACTCATCTTTACAAGTATGATTTTACAAGTTGACACCTAGTATTTCTACCTCCCAATCTGGTATACCGCCTACATCAAATGGTTATACATCTCCTAGTGTTACTGCAAATATTGGCAAGAGAGGGTGAGCATTGGTGTCATGCAAAGGTCACCTCAATTTGATTCATGTTGTGGTCAGATTCATGGAAATAGTCTCTCCATTTCTGGGAATAACACTATATCCAGGTTCTGTATCGTCGGGAGCAAGAGTACCCACAAGACTAGTAAGACTAGCAAAATGGATTTTTAGAAAGACTAGCAAGAGTACCTACAAGACCTAGCTATGAAAGGGAATTTGATCTTTACATAGTATTCCGAAGCAGCATATCAAGATCTTTTACAATTTCAAAATATGTCCAAGAAAGTTGCAAGCAGTTTAACAAGGATCAAACAATCATCTCCGACACAGAATATGAACGAAATAAGCTCATAGCAGAATTGGATTTCTAGCCCTCTTTACACAAAATCTACCATTAATACCACCATCAAGATCTCAGATACCATTTTCTCCTACTTGAAAAGAACAAAATGTAGTATATATAAGAGGATCCAACAGAAAAGCATGAAAGGATCACAAGATTATAAATTGCAAAACTACTTATTTCGGTTAATAAATTTGATGAATTTGTGGGTGACCATATAATGCTTTAAAACCCAAAAGACAACATATAGAGAGGGTGACCATAGGTGGAAAATAACGGATGAAACATGATATCCAGAGGAGTTGAAAGGTCTAAAAAAAATCAGGAAATAGAAACAATGGGTAACAAGAAAACTGCAAAAATGTTCCAAAACCTAAGGTAACAGGAAACCAAGGTACATAAATCAGAAACCTCTATCGCAAACCCCGAAGGAGCTGTTGCTAAAATCTTTACTAAAGTGAAAATACAGTGAATGACACAGGAGTGAAGCATTCATCTAGATGAACCTTAGGAAAGATTATCTTTTAAGAGAACTACCATCCGAGAATTCTTTTCTTGCAGGAAAAGAGATGGTCAGTTCTCCCCAACTATTCTGATCCATTAAAATGGAAATTGATCAGCACTTGATGACAAAATTAAAAATAATTAATCAGGTGTGTGCTACGATAACTGTGTTCATGATGTCAATTTACTCACAATGAAAAGCTAAATTTATGTCAAGCATCAATCATACTGGTTTTCACAACAGTAGTAGTTTTGTCAGAAACATCTCACAGGTACATCGGAAGCATCGATTGTTCTACATGGGAATTAGGTAAGGAGATGAGCAATGAAGGCATCTAATAGTTGAAGAATTGAACTGCAAATCTACATGTCATCCACAATGTAAAACAGAAAAGCCTTACCAAAGACAAAATAATACATCTTATTCCTGGTTGTGGAAATAAACACAATTTTATTCCTGAAGTACATATCATTTTCTAATACGGCGTTTGCTGATGTTTATCAAGTACTCTGTATTTCTCATGCGTATACCTTAGAAGGCTTAACATATGTCAACAACCAATAGAAGTGATGCATGAACTCTTTTGTCATAAAAAGATATTTTGTTATATGAGGATATACTAGGTTATAATGGTCTAAACAAAGTTTTGATGCATTTCAGGTTAAAGGCAAGTATCTCTGACTTAACCCCATCCCTAGCGAAAACTATCCCACCACAGTGAAGTTCAAGAACAATACGCCTGATGCAGCCGAAGTTCGGGTTAACATGTTTTGCAACCCAACCCAAGACAAAAATTTCAACCCTAAACCCTAAAACACCTATCCCCAAAGCAATTCGGTCTTGACTCATCTATCTTTTTCGCCAAATCTACGTCAAAAGAATCATCTTTAGCGAATCCCACATGATCTTGACATAAATCTAATCAGCCTTAATAAAACTAAACCTTATTCAATTTGGACGACTTCCATCAAAATCAAGGTATCAATTACTACAAAATTCGAAACGGAAATCAAAGGGAAAAAGAAATCACCCTTTGATTATTCAAAGTGCCTTGTTGATTCAAGTAACTAGAAGTCTGAGCAGCGGCCTCCGCGCTCCCAATCGCCGTACCGCGTAGGTTCGGGGCCCTTCGGCCCGCCGACCTCGCCGGTGAGCTTGTTCACCTGGACGCCATCGTCCTCTTCGTCCACCGTGGTGCCTTCTTCCCCTTTCGTCGAGGCCGCGTCTTCCTCCTCCACTTCCGGCTTGGACGGGGGAGGAGAGGGAGCGAATCGAGCTGCCTCTTCCGGCGTTGGAACGGAAGATGCAAGGGACCTCGCGGCCGGAAACCTCAACCCTAGCCCTAATCCCGGCTGCGCGATCTCACGCTTCCATGGGATGGTCAACAAGCGGTGGAGTTTGTTCGCCATCGCCGCCGGGCTTCTTCCAGTCGAGGAAGCCATGTGGAATTATGTAGGGCAGCAGAAGAAATTACTACGCCTACTTGTTTGAACAATACGCGAACATATACCTGACCGATGGTGGCAGATTCAAGCGGGGTTGACACGGAAACGAGAACAGAACTTCCAATCACCATTGTGGTAGACGTGTAGGTAAACTGTAAAAAGGCGCACGTCCAACGAAGTCTCCACGATCGATTCATGGCGCATCCACACCGCTCATCTGTTACCTGCACGAATCTTGTACTGACAGTGGCAGATCGACCGTACGCCGCCGTCAAGAAATCAGAAACTATGTTTAAGACAATAACACTATAAAATATATTTTTATTATTTTCATTTTATTTTTATTTGTATTTGTTTTAGATTTTTCATCCATCTCTTAGCGTCCAGATGTGATGATGCATAAATATGAGATTAGATAAAAACACATTTCATTAATATATTTATTATGAGTTAGAATTCAATTGGCCAAGATCAAAATTCACAAATACCAAAATGTCAATAATTTATCATAAGATCTTGAATTTAAATCTTATTTTTATCACTTATTTTTTTGTTTCAAAATTAAAAAAATATAAATATTATTATATTATCCATGTTTGACAAGTCAAGTCGAGTTTGTGTGTGTTCATAATTAATCGGCGTGGCGGAATCCAAATCGTCATAAAATACAATATTTTTTTTTCTTTTTCCCTTATTGACGAAATGATCATCTCATGCTCATATCATCAGGAAGAAAGGATTAGGGGATCAACAGGCTGTTGTGTCGAGAAATTTCCAACATCCATGAATGCCGAATGGTGGTACTCGTGCGAGCGTGAGGTTGGAAGACGTAAGATGAACAAGGTATAGTGAGAGCAAGTTTGTTTGCTTCAATGCTACTACTGGAAGTGTCTCATGTAATGGAACAGCTTCTTCTTCTTCCCTTCTCGTGCCGTGTCGGCGTTGGCTTTGCTTTCTTGCAGCCTGAATGAAGTGTGCTCGTCCGTTTCGTTCTTCTCTCAAAATCCAACGTGTCTTTATCCAGTCATCCACCTGAACGAAGCATGCGGCTGCACATTGTAGTCGAGTGTTGCACGAGATAGATGCCTTGTGGAAAAAGGAGACCCATAGCTTAGTAGTTTCTAAGGAGTGGAAGCTAAAAGGTGAAGTGTTGAAGACCAGAAGATCACAGCTAGGTGGAGAAAAAGTCTCTACCGACAGGCTCAAGTGTGTGGTGCTCACTGAACATGTTAGAGGAGGAGCGGCATTGTGGAGAGGCTGGCAGTGCGAGAAGGAGTCGGCCATCGCTTTCTCAAGGTGAAACGGCTACAGATACTTGACCATTTACCATCATCACTTCAGTGAAGACACAAGAATCCATTGTTAATCGGTGATGGAAGCTTGCTGGTGGACCACCACACCTTCCGCCCACCTCCGACGCCAAGGCATGACGAACTGGCACATTTACTTAAAACTCATGAGGCTTCTCTCTGGTTCCTCGTGGTGCTGGGATTTATGGGCAACCGGATGGAGAGATGTGCTCCACGGCAAGTGGAAGAAGACATGGAGAAAGAAAAAGGAGATGCAGGTTGCAAGATCAAGATGTTGCTGACAAGAAAGGAGCTGGCATGGCTGGAGCTTCACCTGAAGGAGAAAGGGGAGCAGAGGCTGGAAGATGTGTTGGTGGAGATGGGTAGAGAGATGCAGAAAGAGAGAGGAAAAGGTAGAGGAGGGTGGAAGCCCACATTGGAGAGCATAGTGGAGATCCCAGAGGTCCAGACTGGTAATAATGTGGCTGTGTGAAGCTGCTTCTTCTCGAGCTTGCAGAGATCCTTGTTTTTGGTGTCTGTGGTATGTATGTCTCCTGTTGATCTCCAGTTATGGGTGGGTATGGTTTAGAGGGCTAATACAAATAGTCAATTTCTTCTCATATCAGAGAACACAATTTGTTCATGCCATGAAATCTCAAGAAAATTCTTATGGCGATCCCAAATCATATGTTGTTTCAGGATTTAAAAGGATTAAACATTTCTAGCCTGTAGATCTGCAGCCTACAGGCATTGAGCAGACAACACAAGTTTTCCATCTACAAAGAAGCGGATATCGTCACTTGGAGATCCTATCAAAGCTATATTAAAGTAAAACAGGCTGCTTCCATCAAAACTTTGGACGGGCACACAACCATTATATCTGAACTTGAAGTAATGCATAACTATACAGACCAAAGGGAAGAAACCTTATATTCTTTAGACACAAAACAGCATCCATTGTTAGGCATGCAACCCATCGCCATTGGAGTATAAGCCATATGCACGTTTGTTGTTGTCCCCGTTTTGGTATGGATTCAGCTTTGGAGCTCCATTGATGGAGAGATCTTTATGAGTTAGCATGTCAGAGTGGCTGAGGCTTTGCAGCAGCCTTCCTAACTGGCCACATGAGGCTGCAACGAGCCCTGTTGACAAATTAACTTGTCAGTCAGGTCATATGAAAATGATTTAGCAACGGCACCAGATATTCTCCCTATCGGAAGCTGCCATTAGGGAGTTCTGCAGGTACTCAGGTAACTACTTATGAATGAACTTGATGTAAAAAAACATGTGCTATAGACTTGCAAATGAAGATTAGAACACAAGAATCTCTAGAAGCTAAAACAAAAACATGAAATGGAAATTGTTCTTTCTCAATGATTACTCTGAAAAAATACTACAAGATTGCCAAAGATACACAAGAATATTTTTGTTTTTATAATGGTATACAATTTTTATCGTTGCGAAATAACAGTATAAATATGAATGAAGAAATTTTCAGTAGAGCTCTGAACTCACAGACAGACAAATGCACTCTAGCCCTAAGACATACAAGTTTTCTTTTCACAGGTGAAATATATGCACTATTGTTTTAACAACTACATTTATATCAGGTTATATTTTTGCTGCCATCTCTCTTGTCTGAGCCATCTCAGAAGATTTTCTTATGTTTACTTCAATTTTATATAAAAAAGGAATATCGTGGATCCTTCGCATAAATAAAAATAAATTTCATGCATGAAGCTTCTCTTACTATGGATCTAGAGCAATCTTATCCCGATAAATAGCAAAACTGTTTCTATAACTCGAATCTTTGATTACCCAGATTGCAACCAAGAAACCTTATTGTTCAGAAATATGATGAATCCTTCTCATATTCTTCTTAAAAGAAAAGAAAGAGAGAGAGAGAGGTGTGTAGTTTCTCGCATTTATTTTCCATTACATGAGATTCTGTATAGTAGGTTTAAATGATAATCTTTGAGTTACAGGATAATCATCATGGACAGTGGAATACACATTAGTGACCAAAATCCAAATGTCAGTTTGACTAAAAAATCAAGAAAGGCTTTCTTATACATTGCACATAGAGTCAAAAATCAGAGAAAAATCTGTGCACTTAAGGATTAATAGTGTGAAAGGCTCCTGGTGAGTCATTACCTAAAAAGGGAGCAGAAGGTTTTCCTGGTCTTGACTTGTACTCTGGATGAAATTGCACTCCCACAAAATATGGATGAGTAAGCAGCTCAAGAATCTACAGTAAATATGGTGTGACAATGAAGTCCAACAATGCCATCACAGAGACCCAGAATGAATAAGAACTCATAAAACAAACCAATAAGATCGTAATTTCACAATCGTACCTCCATGCGTCTGCCTGTTTCGTCCTTACCAACAAATTTAAGACCAGCATTTTCAAGTTCCAAAATCATGCCAGGATTAACCTTAGATGTGTTGATATTGATTAGTACAAGACATTCAGAATGCTATTCTAATTTTTTAGTACCAGCTAATGGTGAGGTTTGCTTACTCTTAGAGGATCATGGAAATCAAGAAATGTCATGAATCACTTGATAACAAACTTACCAACTAGTATACATGAAAAAAATCAAGAGACCAACCTCATATCTGTGTCGATGTCGCTCATCAATGTACCTGACGTTGCCATACCTATCACAAGGGAGAAAAGGAGGAGAGAGGAGAGATTTAGTTTCTTTAAATATTCCTTCAATAGCAAAACCATGCATGTCAAAAGACATTTTGTTCGTAACGGATACGAACAATACTTACAGCTTTGCAGATTTACAGTCCAGAACATGAAAGAAAGTCCTCCGGGATCCAAGTCGCATTGTCCCACCCATATGAGTTTTTGAACCCTGCAAATGCAAATATTAAGTATAAGTGCAGCAAGTAAAACGTCCAACAAAGAAATCCAAGTGATTTACCTCTGGCATAAAAATAACACATGGGTTTTTTGTGTCTGGGTCAAACTCAGTGCTATTTGCATTCTGCAGCTTGAGAATGGAACGTGCATACTCAATGACAGCTATTTGCATGCCCAGGCATATGCCAAGAAATGGTACATTATTTTCTCTAGCATATTTTGCTGCAATAATTTTTCCTTGAACTCCCCTGTCACCAAAACCTCCAGGAACTAGTATGCCATCTGCACCCTGAGTTGGTACATGGCACATTATTTCAATGAGTACAAGAAGAATACATACTGGTGTAGAATGCAAAACTAGCACCATATACAAGACCTTGCTCACCTTTAACATATTCCAGGCCTTTCCATGAAGATTAGGTGCCTACACATAACCGAGTAAGATTTCAAATAACATTAATAATAATAACAATAATGATAAAAATAAAGAGATGGAGTGAAGAACAAGAGAACTAAAGATTAAATTAAATTCTAAACCTCTATTGCTCTTAATTCTTCAAGGTCGGCAGCCGGAACCCACTCAACTACAAGCTTCCGTTGACAAGCAACAGAGGCATGTAAAAGGGCCTGCAATGAGGGAGTACACACTAATTATTGATAACTACAATTTGAACTTGAATAATCACACAGTAACAAAAACATCCATTGAACACATCCTTTCGATAATAATAACATGCAGGAGAATTTGGGCACAACTGTAAATAAAGAGATTCCTTAAGAATCAACTACAATGGGAATTAGTTTGGCATTCAACAAATTTATTTCTAAGACATGATGAACAGAACCAGAGGAATTATTAGCTTATGAAACTACCTATGTGAGAGGATAGGATATAGAAAAGGGCATGAATAGGAAAACACATTTGAGATTATGCGAAAAATGATTACCTTCAATACAGACAAATAAGAATCGGAAAGACCAGTATACTTTCCAACTATTGCAATTTTGACCTGACAAACGAAAAGGTGAAGTCGTCAATACTCCAGCTAAACAAATCATGAAACCACAATACCTTTAACTCAACTATTTTAAGTTATTGAAACACACGGGATCATGTAATGTGTCACAGAGTTCAGCCCTATCCTTCCATTTTCTTAAGTTTGGCTCTCCAAGACTGCAGTAAAAATAAAATAAAATTATGATGTAGCAAATTATAATCTAGCCTATACACCCAAGAAATCAACAGACTGAAATACTGCAAAAAGACATATAGAATGAAATGCATTTTTTAAGTCTGTTGGACAAACCTTAATAGGTCCAGTTTTGTTAGAATAGCTTTATGTGCCTTCTGGTCCTGTAACAAACAAAAAAGAAAATCATATTGGGTTTATATGATTTTCCAGATGTGTACATAGGCAGCTGGGTTGTACGCACCCTTAAAAGCAAAGGAACATGCCAAATGTTTGAAACATCATAAAGGGTAAAGATGTTCTCCACCTGCAAGTGAATTTTGACTGAATTAGTTATTAACCAAAATTTCCAATATATCCTTCTAGAGAAACATATATAAAGTTTGATCTACTTACAGGAACATGGCAAAACTGAGACAATTTCCCTTTCACATTCTCATCAAGTGGCTGCCAAGAACAACATCATCTATCAATGTCCAATGGCATTGCTAAAAGAGATACCAAGGAAAAAGGATAGACAAACCTAGGTACCTTTTCACTGCGACAAGCAAGAACATTTGGTGCCAATCCAAGTGCCCTTAATCCCCGAACGCTATGCTGGGTGGGCTTAGTTTTCTGCATTGGCAAGAGAAAAAAAAAAGAAAAATCTTATGACTTAGTCCTGAATACTATGTTAAAACTTTATGGTCTTATTGTTGTTGTAATAAGCAGCATATCAAAGAAATAAATACAAGAAGTATCTATCCATTTGCAAACTTTGTTAGTACCTGTTCACCAACCACATTTAGAACTGGAACCAAACTGACATGAACAAGACAAAAGTTGCCAGGACCTGAACAATAGCCATTAGGGCAAATATCAGTGCAGGAACTTGATATATTTTAAGTTCAAACATCCATTTTTCAATTCTTACCTACACGGCATGAAAATTGACATAGGGCCTCAATAAAAGGCATTGACTCAATATCCCCTGCATCAAAAATTAAATCTTATGTCATAGAAAAATATATATTGATGACAGTATGGCTGTATCACATGGAAAAAATTAAATGATATGGTAACTAATTTCCATACCTATAGTTCCACCTAATTCAATGACACAAACATCCGCTGGTCCTTCATCGCCATCAACAGGAATCATTGCTGCACGTTCAATCCACTCTTGTATTGCATCTGTTACGTGTGGCACAACCTTTGCAGAATGACAAAACGGACATAGATTGAGTTTATGTTAGATAATTTCCATGATGATCCACTCAACAATAAAAGCAAAGAGGGAATGATGCTGCCACAAGGGTCAAACCTGAACTGTTTTTCCAAGGTAGTCACCTTTTCTCTCTTTATTGATGACAAACTAATGACAACAACAAGAAATTGTTGGAGACCTCAGCACGACATGAAAGGCATGTTAAATTAATGCCCAACTAGAAACTCCAAAATTAAAGAAAGTTAGAAATGTGTCTTATAATTAATACTTTTGGTTATACAACTATTTAGAATAATATGCCTAGTCATTACATCTCATGTTTAAGAAGAAAGGTTGATTCCTCCAGCACCTGGTATATCTTCCCAGTTGTAATGTTGTTGTCACGAGTCAGCTTGATATCTAAGAATCTCTCGTAGTTTCCAAGATCCAAGTCCGCCTAATACAGTACCATTTATCAGAAATTAGAATTCCAGAGCATAAACCAGACTGAAAAGAAGAAGACAACGAAATGTGAGGATAAAAGAATGCAAAGTAGATAAAATTTTGAAAGGTGATGGATTCTGAAGGCATAGTCAAGTACAGGGTTTTATTCAAACACAATATTCCCAATTTAAACAAGAAACAGTTTTTAACTAGTACTTCAAGACATACACTTTTTATCCAGCAGCTCAAATTGAAAATAGCAAAAAACAAGAAAAGATAAGGTACATCCATGGTATACTGTTGGACAAGAAACAACAAGAAAGAAATGAAAAGCCAAGGCCGTGTTATGATAAAATGAAAGAAATTCAAACTATTGGGACAATCTTGGGAAATTTGTACCTCACCACCATCATCTAAAACAAACACCTCACCATGTTCAAATGGTGACATTGTTCCTGCATCAGTATTCAGATAGGGATCTGCACAAATAAATTAAAATTAACATAATGGTTCTTTTAACTTTCACATGCAAATGTCCAAAGCAAAAACTGGCATCAATGCATCATCATGTATTAAGTCTGTGACAAAATCATCCCGTGGAGAAGAGGTCCATGTTTTGAAAAGGCTTAAAAGGAAATCGTGAACATAATTGACAGCTATTATTGGTATGCTCGTTCTCTCATCTTAAATAAAACCAACACGAAAATTCTAGCTTCCCGATCTGATTGCCACTACTATCTACTGTTGAACCAATGAAAGAATCAAACACATGCAAGGTAACAACCCCGTCACATGCCTTTCGCATATTCCCCCTTTAATATATTAGGTGAAAAAAAACAGATCAAATCTACAAGGAACCACGATATTCTCTGGGAATGCGGATAAAACAGCTAGACTCTTTGATAAAGCGATGCAGAAGAATAAGGCGAAGATCGACCCCGTATGTACTATATTTAATGTCCCATCATAAACATCGATTTCCAAAATGGCCGACAAATACTCTGCTGTTATCCTACAAGACAAAACACTCACGTTTCTGTGCAGACCAAACACAACGAAGATTGTTCAAAGTTTCTTCTTTTTAGCTCAAACTATACGGTTAGCCAACCAAAAGGAAAAGAAACAAACATAATTATGATCGAATCTACCAAAAGAATTCAAGGAGGGCAAAGGAATCACCGATCTTGATAGAGGTAACCCTGAGACCGCACGCCTTGAGGACGACACCAATGCTGCTCGCCGTCACCCCCTTCCCTAGCCCACTAACAACACCTCCCGTCACTAAAACGTACTTCATCTCCTTCTCCGCTCCACCGCCACACTGCTAACCACAAATACTTCAAAGGGAGCCTTTTCTTCTCTCTTTCGAAGCAAGGACTGGGACAGAAGGGCAGCGAGATCGAGAGGCAAGATAATGTAGGCCGTAGAACGAAGAGGAGAGAGAGGAAGAGGAGGTGCGAAAAGGTCGTGTTCGAATTGGGAGAAGAAACGGAGGCGACACGGGTTACGATCGAAGGGCACTGGAGATGGCGTGAAGCAGAGGGCGATTAAATACCCGTCAAGTTTTAATTTCACCCCCTTTATCCCATTACTATACGCCTTCGATTTAACGGAATGGCGCTCCTCCGTAGGGTTTAGGCTAACTGCCGGTGACTTGCAGTTGGACCCTTTTTTTTTCTGTTATGTTTAAATATAAAATTAATATATATATATATATATATATATATTTCTTTTCAAAACTGAAATATCAAATTTAATATTCCATAAATATCATATAGTATAAACATACCCTTATAAAATTTAAAATATATATTGTATGAAATATTTTCTGTGATCATTAATTTTGTTCTTAATGACAAATTTACCCTTCGTCAGAACAATTTTTAATCATTATTGAATTCTTATCTTAAGGTTGAAGTGTGCACGCATCTCAAAGCGTTAGGGGAAGTATATCACATCTTCAAATGAAAGTATCACACACAGATCTGAACTCATGCATAGGATCAACTGGTTGGATATGAGACCCAGAGAACTATTCTTGAAGTTGACGAACTCATGCAGCGGTTCCCTTCAAAAGTGCAGTGGTAGATTTCTTCCTCGCCGGACGCCCAGATCCAGAACACGAACACCATGAACCACAGATCTCTCCCGTTCCAAAGAACGAAAGGAAGTGATCGTCCTTGGCCTCAGAATCCTGTAGCCCACCTGAGACGTCAAGCTGAGAGAGCTAGATGCCTCCTCTGCTTTCCATCACACCCACCTTCACCTTGCGGTCGGCCGCACGTCGTCCTGCATGCAGTTGACATCACCTGCATGCATGTCGGAGACAAGCTTTTGGATCACCCTACGTGATTCCTCTCCTGAAATAGCAGTGCAACCAGTTATCCGATTCAAGTCGTTACAGAACTCGGGTTGCAGACAACCGAAGCTTCCTGCACACCAAAAGATGGAACATCGGGTGGCCCAGTTGTTCCCTGCAGGGGATGAGTCACTGGGGGAAGCGTCCATTTCCTGCTTGCACTTTTCAGCTGCAGCATCTCAGAGGCGTCTTCCAGCAGCTCTCATGTTGAGGCCACCTGTGGAAGTCCAAGCGAAAGTTAGCAAAGGCATCACATCATTATTGATCCTGGAACTGTGGCATGTCAACAACGTGGCGTGCATGATTGCTACAGCCACGAGCTTGCTGATGGAGACACGCTATCAGCTTTATGTTGTGCAGGCTACACATGCAGTTCCTGATCAGTTTGCCTCACCAACCCATGTAGGACCCCTTCGGCAGCACACCTTGCTCACTCCCAAACAGGTGAGACGGGTGACAAGGCTTGAGGGTGACGAGTTTTGAGTGTTTGATGCCAATTAATGGAAGAAACATATGTTTTCAGCAAGTTCTTAATCTTTGTCAATCGTCTGTATATGAGTAGATGATGTGGCTATGTCCTATGGGTTTGAGAAGGCCAGACAACACAAATGGCACACTTGGCTAGAATCTATATGTATGAGGAAAAAGAGAACGGTGTTATCCAAGACAGAAAGCATGTGTGCCCCCTTTCATCACTTCGGATTCAGCATTATCCATGGACTATAAAATGATGCATAATCAGCATTCAAACCCACTTGCCAAACAATGTTAGGAGGGTACTGAATGCATGCGCGACTACCTCTTCTTCGTTCTCCTACAGCTTCAACAAACGAGTGGGAACTTGCCACTAATCTAACCTTTCTTCCTCTTTCGGATCACACTTTGACGACGTCCATGGAGTGCGTGGAGATGACGAGGAAGAGAACACCTAATTACCAGCATTGATGTCGAGATCAAACCACGTCAGTCACACGTGGAAATGCGTGGACGCGACGTCGGCGGAAGCCGAGCATTTCTTTGCTACCGGGTGGTTGGTCTGCGTTAGCAATCGACAACAAGCATTCCATCACGCCCAGTGAATTCTATATAAGTTGAGGTGGCAATATTGCATTTTTGGACATATATTATATGTACTTGTGAGGTATCTTATGTACATTAGAAGGTTTGCATCGTTAAGTCCTCGTTGGCAGTGTCGCCGGCGTCACCTCCGACAACAGAAGCTGGTAAAGGCAGTCACCCAGTCGACAGGCACTCCTCACATGGAGCACAAAGTTGGATTAATAGACGTAAATCCAATGCGAATTATCCCTGAAGGATAAGATATAAAACCATGCATAGTGATCATCTACCGAACTAAAAACATCTAGATTAAGGTGCCAAATTCTGACCTGGATTCCATATAATATCAAATCACGCTTGAATATTCTGTTTGACTATGGATGAGTTGTATTTGAGTTGGTCTTCCAATATGACATTGCTGTCTTTGGTGAGCATCTCTGAGGAAAATGTAGCAAAAACTTTTTGACTTCAGGGCAGACCTTTTTTCATACTTGATCTCTGAAGACATACACGCTATTTGCAACCATAACATTGCTTCAGCTGCACTCCGAGTACTGTCATCCAAATTCACCTGTCACAAACATGTACATGCTATTGAGATCTCTCAAGACCGGGTTCTTCGCAGCATCAACCTCCAACTGCCACACCTAACCCTTTTAATGGAACTACAGCAGCACTCACCTTGTTTCTCCCCTTACAAACCATGCTTTCCTTACAAGCCTTTCTACTCTTCACTGCGACGATGCGTTGGTCCAAGAGAAAGGTCAGTCGAGGCTTATCCTTACACCCCTTAAATGTTCGCTTATCTAGCAGATTGGACAAGATCATCGAGAGACCACAATTCCAAGAACATTGGCTAAAGCTTTATCTTGATTCGGTGGAGCTTGCTCCGTGGTTGCCTGTGATGTCGCGGTCCATGTGGGGCCACGGAGATCATGTGTCAGCGACAGCACATGTGGCACTGACTTAGCATGCGGTATATGTTACTGAGGGCAGCATAAAGTCGTAGTTGGAAAGCCTCCTTAAGAGTCTATCCATGTATTATGATGTTTCCATGAGAATCCCGTTCTGCTAATATTTCCATATTGTTTTATTATTTATAATGTTACTTAAGTTAACATAAAGACGGATTTGACCTTATTATCGATCAGAAATGGTTGCTGACTCATCCGGGTGAAGTTACAAGGTGATGTGGGCCACGGTCCACGGGTGGTTCGATCAGAAAAAGAAATGGAATATGTGGCCCAACAAATCGAGCCTAACAAAGGAAGTCCATTTTCGAGCCCAGTTCGGTTGTGGGTGGTAGTGGGGCCCACCAGCTTCGGCCGAGCAAGGTAGAACTTGCGGTTGGTGGACGTGGGTAACGGCCGAGGTGGGTACGTTTAACATATGGTAGAAAAGTCGCTTCCGGGACAAGCTTTCGCCGCCTTCTCCTTCGGTGATAATTTCCCGGACCAAGAAACGAACTCTAGCTAAGAAAAGTAGGAGAGAGAGAGAGAGAGAGAGAGAGAGAGAGAGAGAGAGAGAGGGGCGAATGGCCTCGCCGTCGAGGCCAACACGAGTTTCGTCTCCCCTGCTTCTAGGGTTAGGGTTCCTGATTGCCCTCATCGCCTTCGCGCTTCAGTTCTACATAAGGAAGCATCTCCGACCGGTACGTTCCTTTAATTCTCTTTCAAGCTTGATCCGCAGGCGGATTCCTTTGTTGCTGATCGAATAACTCCCCGCGCGGTGCTTAATGAGCTTGTTTGATTCTTGGACTTGTTTGGCAGAGACTGTGGACCGTGGAGGAGTTGAGCTTGTACAATGGGACTGAGGACGGGCTACCGATACTGCTCGGAATACTAGGGTATTCTAAGATTCTGCTATATGCTCTCACAAGCTATCGTCTCTTGTTGTCTTTGGTTCGGTTGCTATGCGAAAGAATTGACTCTTTTCTTTCTTGCAGATCAGTGTTTGATGTGACAAAAGGAAAAACACATTATGGTCCTGGAGGAGGCTATCATCATTTTTCTGGCAGGTTTGTGCATTTCATGATCCTATCTTATTCTTATGTTAGTTGACTAATTTCACGATTACGTATATAATTTGAAAGCTAAGCTATCCGAGGATGGAATCTTAGGGATAATTGGACCTTGTCCTGCTTAATGCTGCTAATATACACACAGCTAAGATGTTACAGTTATGCCTTAATTTATTCATCTTAGGGACTTGGTACCCTTACCAAAGATATCCAATCTTTTAAATAATTATTACAAAAATTGGGTACTTCATATATTTGTCTGACATGTATCCGAGAAGTATCCTACAACTACCACATCTGACAGGTATCAAGTTGGAATACAATAATTGAAGTATCCATGTGATATACTCTTTCTTCGAATTTAAGAATCAAGTCATTTGATGTATCCAATTTTATTTCTAGTTTTTATTTATGTTCTAGTTATTTCATGAACTTTCATATTTTCATCTGATGCTAAATTTTGAACTGTTTGGTGGATGTCAGAGATGCGTCACGAGCCTTTGTATCTGGAAACTTTACAGGTAAACATTTATATACATTTATGGCCATGTTAAGTTTACTACAATACTTGAAAGGGGCAATGTACAGTTGCAATGTTCTTGTGCTGATAAACAATGAAAGCAGTCAATCGTGGTATTGTAATAGCATGTATACTTGTTTGTGCAAATTCCATCTTGCCGAAACAACAAAGTCTGAGCCCTACACTTTCTGAAATCAGGCTGTGATATTTTGTTGGACCAGTCAGTCTGGCTCAGCATTGTATCAGCCAGTTGGCTGAGTAGAAGTGGAAAGCCCTAATTTGCATTTCCTGATGAGACCCCACTTTCAGGTCTGGCTCAGCATCGTATTGGTCAGTTTTGCTGAGTAGAAGTGGAAAGACCTAATTTGCATTTCCTGATGAGACCCTCCTTTTAGGTCAAGGAGCAGGAACTGCATGGTTAGTCTCATCTGATATGGGTGATTAAAAACTTATAACATCGACCTCATTTTTCCCTATTTTGGGAGGGAAATTGAGTATTCTATGATTCCCATTATTGGGATAGGGGTCTTGCTTGTTTAAGCATTATCACCTGTGTATTGTTCCCTTTCCTGAAAAAATTAGATAAGATTGTGCATATGTTGAATTATCAGTATATACAATATATACCAAAAGAATTATCAACATCTCTATTTTGGGCGGCATTCTTTTGTATTTTTTTGTGATGGTATGTGACCCTCTATCTCAACTGATTGCTGGAAGAATCTGTCAGTTTAAGCTATCAAGTTTGTCCTTTGTTTCAATTCTTTATGCAAATCATTGAACCAGTGTCCTGTGGGTACTACTGAAGATTTTGGATCAAGGATGAATTTGCATGAACCATTGATTAAATGAAATGAATTAATTATGGAGCAGTCCATAAAAAAATTAAAAGTTATTAATATTGTGATTCTAGAAGAGATTTTAGTTTATGTAATTAAAATTGAAGAATACTGAACAGTTGTAAAACTTCAGGCTATTATTTGTTCACAAATCTTAATGATGAATATCTTGTCTTGCAGGTGATGGATTAACAGACTCATTGCATGGTCTATCCACTATGGAGGTGATGGAATAGTGAAATTTTGATTGTATTATTCTTCCTTTGTTTACGTTTAGAAATGTTTGTGAGATGAACTATAAGAGATCTATAATTGGCTTGTCACAGGTAGTTTTTCTTTGTAAAAAAATATTGTGATACTGTACAGCTTTTGTGCCTTTCCTTAGAACAATTGGCAACAAATGCATATGCAATGGTGATCAGGTTTTCATATAAAGCACTATCAATTATATTAAGATTAAAAGCAAGGAACATCAATTTGCAAGCATGTTGGAAACAATGATTCACATTTATATACATCATTGTCTATGGAACCAATGATAACTAATTGCTGTTCTGCTCCATCTTCTTCTAATCTCTATTGCTACAGAAAGTTAAGGTTTCTCATGCTCTGACTGCCTGTTTTCTGATGGAAAATCCTATTTGCATTACAATTATGTTGACAAAAATTGCATTGTAAATTTTGTTACTTGCTTTAATATTAAATGAGCACTCTTGCCATGGTATATGAACATTTTCCCATTCTATGCCTGCCTGCCAGGGGTGATTTTATTAGGATGAAAAAACAGAGTGTAGTAGACCTTTTTTTCCTTCAGATTCTTGGTGATGTGCTTCTAAGTTGTCATAAAATCATTGATGCTAATTGTTATAATTTTGAATATTTGCAAGACATAATATTTTCTCTAATTTTCTTGTTATAGGTAAAGAGTGTTGTTGACTGGAGAAAATTTTACATGGAAAGATATATGTAAGCATACTTTTGTCTATGCTATATATTTTGTCCCCTATATCTGATATGTTTTAGTCTTTAATCCTTGAGATGCTATACTTTATTGTAAAGGCTATTTTGATCAACACTTTTTAATTGGGAAAAAATGATAAATAAAACAAATCATTCCCTTTGAACATTGGGACTGAGAAGAAATGTAAACTATAGATTTACAAGGACTGCACAGCATGATTTGTAAAAATAAATTACAATAGATGGTTGACATGGCACCATACCATCATGCCTTATAATTAAATTAATATTTTAAAAGTATTAAAGACATCAATACCATTGTCGCATGAGGTTTAGCCTTGCCACCATGGAAAGGTTTGTTACTGTAACCTTAGCGTCAATAGTTATGGTCAGAGATAACCTTTCTGCTTATGTGATAAGATGGTGTGTACTGGCAGGAGCCTACTGAAGAATATGTGTGTTTTATATTTTTGTGGTACAAATCCCAAGGGGTTTGTGTGATTAACCATGCAAATGACACTTTCTAATCACAATCCTCCGCGAGTCTAATCCCAAGTGAAAAGCTAGCTGAAGTTATTGCACTAAGATTCTGTTGTCAACTAGTATAGCGAATGACTGGCTTGCGAACTTTGGGAGCAATATGAATTTTGATTTTACATGGGTTGGGTCTTATTTTGATTTTTGTGTGCCTATTTTAGACTAAATTTTCACTAGGTATTGGTTGACCACTTCAAAGTTGTCAAATGATATGAAGTTTGTAACGAAGATATGGAGAAACAAATATAACTTATTGTTTGCTGGCTTGTAGATGTCATGGTCATGGAGATACAAAGACTTCTACTATTTTGCTTATGTGATCAATTTAACAGCATGTAAATAACCATTCAGTCCCTATCTGGAGAAGCCTGATAATTTGATTAAAAAATATATATGCACCCCTCCATATGCTTCTAGCAAAGAAACAGGAATTATTTATGATCTTACATTAGGGTTTGGCATCAAATCTAATCCCTTTCAGTTGCTGGTCAGCAATTCTAATATGGATTTTAGGCTATAGTTTGGAAGCATTCGTGAAGTCCACCTCTGTGCACTTGCATATAAGTTTTCTGGTTTTTACTCTACTGTTGGTTGCAACTGAGAAATTCTGGACTGAAGCAAAGTAAAACATTCTCAGACTTACTACCTTACAATATGCTGCTGGGAAACACATTTGAAAATAACCTTGCCATCTATAATATGTAATGTATTGTTCTAAATGGATAAATGTGAACTTGTCTATCTAATTGACCTCAAACATGATGTGCTTATTTGGGTTATTCGGAGATGAACTTGCTTTTGAATGCTATGAAAGAGTTCAAAGTTATGATAGCTCAGTTAAATTGCTTCCATCCTATCTGGGGCCAGTATGTGCTAGCTCCTAATTGATGTTTCATGGTTAGAAGGAAGAAACCAATGAAAAATGATAACATCTGATGCTAACAATCCATTCCTCAATGCAAGCTTTGGAAGCACTTTTGGAGCTTACTTAATCAACTCTATGCACCTGAATCCAATTTCTAAAGTTGACATAAAGACTCCTGCATCCAAAGTTGAATTTCCTCTAGTTGAAACATATATAAATTGGTGGTCGAAATCTGTCTCCATCATAAGGTTCTAAAGAAGTGTTGTTTATTAATTCCTGTAAGAGTATCTTGCTTTGTCGGTATAGTTATGGGAATGTGAATTGAATCTATGATGCTGATATAGTTCACTGAAACATAGATAATTGGTAACCAAAATTTGTTCTTTGATGGAGTCCATTCGTCAAGAAAGTGGGATGTTTAAAAAAGAGTTAGAAATGGTTAAGCATGTAGCAACTGTTGGGATACAAGGATCATGTCACTGTGCACAATATCTAAATCCTCCCTAATTCTCCCCAAGTAATCATAGTAAGAATTTACTATGATTTGATCTAACCTGAGATGAGAACACTACTAGATGATTGAGAACAGTCTCTTTACGTTATCCTTTTCTTCTTGCCTTTCTTTCTCTTCCTTTTTCTGTCTTTTTCTTCTCCTCTTTGCTGCTGCAAAGATCACCAAGTTGCTGCAGTTTTTCTCCCAAAAATACAGTCACATTCGCTACAAAACACAGTCACCACACCCCCCTTATATTGATCTAGGGTTAAATTAAGAGTGGGTATGGGCTGTAGACTGATCAAGCCCACTATGAACTGAATTTGTGGACTATCAGCCCAACAATATGAGCCTTGATATGGTCAAGATAAATTGACTTCATATCCGCACGCACACAAAGAGTTGCAGCGGAAAGAGAACAGAGACAACTGAGTACAAAGACGAACATTGTTTCCCATCGCATGGTACGCATGATGATGAATAATTCTACAGAAATTCGATTAAAGTTCACGAATTCACCATCGATGCTTCTGCTATTTTTTGTATTTTTATTAAAATAGTTGGTGTCGCTTATCCAAATGCAGGATTGGACTAAAATGGGCAGAATTATTTCTCTAAGGATAGAAGTGTATACCCCATGGGTGACAATAGGATCCCATGCAATCCATACCCAGTGGATGATTTTTTTCCAAACAGCCAAAAAGGCTAATATATTGTTTTCTTGTCTTTTAAGAAATGAAATTCTCTTTCAGTATCGATCAATGTAGTAGGCCTTTTGGCTCATTTTTAGCATCAAGTTAGTATCTTCTTTATTATGGAATTTATACTGGAGTTTTTGGAGTTTTCAACCGATGTAAGTTCTGAATATTATATTCTCATGGTATTTAGTTTGTAAAATTGTTCAGCTTGCAAAGTATCAAATGGATGATTTATGTTAACTTGGTCCAATATTTAATGGACTAACCTCATTTCTGATGTTCTTCCCTAACTGCATGTGTTAGATTTGCTGGTAAGCTCGTTGGCCGGTATTATGACAGCCAGGGGAATCCCACAAAATATTTGAAAGGTGTTGAGTCAAAGGCTAAACGAGGAGCTCAGCTTTTAGAGAAGCAGAAAATTGAGGAGGCTAAGATACCAAGTTGCAATTCTAAATGGAGTGAACAAGAGGGAGGAGAGGTATGGGCTTTGTCTGAGACATGTTTATTTGTTGGTTCAGCAAAAGATAATTTGTAGTTGACCTAGTTCTGAAGTGCCAGATGGTCCTAAATTCTCCTTATTTGAACTGCCATACATTTTTGTTTGATGTAATGGTCAGAGCAACGGTACCTAGTTTCAGTGCCAAACAAGCTTGCTAGAACATTGTTGTTACATTGAAGATGTCTCAGATTTCGTAATATATGCAGGGACCAGTATGTGACATTAATGATCAGGCCCATGTATCATGTTGGGGTATATTTATTCGGCTGCCTTTAGTTTTTAACGCGAGACAAGTAATGGCTGATATTAGTTTGTCATTTAATTAACTAAATGTTCCATGACCTCATAAAAGATGAGGTTTTTCATATTCACTAATTTATAAGGCATGAATTTTGGAAGCCGAGCTCCCATCTCTTCATCCAGCTATTATTCTTCTGTAGCTCCATCTTTGAAGGCTTGCTTTTTTCTTTTCTATATATATTTTTTCATTTTGTTTTCCTTCTTCATCGATCAGAGCCTTACTATTTATGTAAGCATAATAGATTTATGGTTAGAAAATTAAGATGTGTGTTATACACTCATCGCTTATTGTGGATCTTGCATATCTGAAATTTAATTTGCTAAGTACAACCCTATAATCTATTCAGATGAGGTTTAGTGACAATAATGGTAGCAACGACGATAGCGTTATCAATGATGGCAATGGTAATTTCGATAGTGATGACCTTTGTAATTGAGACAATGGCAATAATCTCGACAAAAATGATCGGGGAATGTCGACCATATGGGTGACACTAAAAGCACAAGAAGCAAGGATGACCCGAGAACATCGGGAGATTTGCGACATGCTCGTTAACTTAAATTTAGGTATCAATAGAGTTCGTGATGATGATAGGATCAACCGTGTCAAATTTAATACTTATGGCCAACCTACCCATCAACATGGGTCTGCAATCCAACATAGGCAACCAACCTATGAAAATGAGTCAAAGAAGAAGGAATTATGGATTATCACAAAAGCAACCAAAGAAGAGGTGTAGGTGCAGTTCAACCTACTTCAACCAATGTGGTATTTTCGCCTACAACAACCAACAAAATATAATGATGACTTAAAAGATGATAGTAAAATATATAAAAAAATATCAAGCACCGCCCAAACAAAATAAGCTATTTGAGGATTACCGCCTAAAAGTAGAAAACTTTTTTATGAAGTAAAAACTTTTTTATGGTGATTGATGTTCCCGATCATAAACAAGTCCAGCTTGTTGCATACAAGTTGAAAGGAGATGTAGTAGCTTGGTGAGATACATTACAAAATAACATAAAAAGACAAGGAAAGACATGACAAAAGATGAAGCAACTTCTCAAAGGAAGATTCCTATCCCTAGACTGTATCCAAAGCACTTGATCTATAATGGAGTATACCAATGAATTCTTATACCTTTCAACCAGATGTAATTTATCAGAGTCAGAAGATCAGTAAAAAAAAAGGTATGCCAACTGACTAAAATTTACAATTAAATATAAAATACCTTTAACTCTAATATGGATATTAGGGGATGCTCACAATATGGCATTAAGGGCTGAAATATTATTGACTCAACCTCCAATTGCTACTCGACAACACAACTTGCTCTTAACTAAGAGAAGCAAATTATGACTAAGTCAATACAATATGCAAATCAAGGCACAAATATTAAAGGAACAACAAGATAAGCTAATCATATCTCGACTACCACAAATAATTCATATGCTCAACCCCTGGTTAGGATGTATTTCAAATGTGAGCCTGATCATCGTTCCAACGAGTGTTGTGCTAGTAAGTCTGTCAACCTTGCAAATCACAAAGATGACTTTAAATAAGGACATGCCTAAGATGATATAATTAATGATATTGACAATACTAAAATAGTAGAGGAAGAAAGGGAACATGTCGCATGTATTGTAAAAAAATTATTATTCACCCCAAGATAATAATTCTTCTGTAGCTCCATCTTTGAAGGCTTG
>LVTN01001743.1:4325-41831 GCA_001649415.1 Musa itinerans
ATCTCATTATCGTGATCTCATCACGATCCGATTCCCATTGCACAAATCCAAGGACATCACAATATATATGCATATATGCAATAGTTAATATAAAGTGATATATACCAAAATATAATAAGCAAAAAGATTCCGTATCAAATCACATGTGCCATCACTCACGTGATTGGCTTACTGGGCACCTATGACTAACAAAATATGCCTGAGACACGTAAGTTAGGAAAACCCAACCCACGGTAAGATAAATTCGCTACAGTGAAGGTGCAAGGCCAAATGCACTTAAGAGTTAAGATACGTAAGTCAAAAAACTCAACTTGCATGATGAGAAATCTATTATTAAGAAGGTGTAAGTTCAAATGCACCAAAGACATGTGAGTTGAGAAAGCTCGACCTATACCAAGATAAATCTACTACGATAGTGAGGTAAACCCAAATGTGCCTGAGACACATAAGTTAGGAAAATCCGACCCACGTGAAGAGAAATCCTCTACGATGGAAGCGCAAGGCGAAATGCATCTAAGATGCTTGAGTCTGGAAAACTAGACATGTGTAATGATAAATTCATTATGGGGGAGGCATGAGTCCTAAGCCAAATATACCTAAGATGCGTGAGTTGAGAAAACCCGACCGGTGCGAAGATAAATCCGTTATAACAAAGGCGCAAAGCTGAATATGCTTGAGACGCGTGAGTCCTGACCCACGACTGGGCACATATGACTAGCAAAATGTGCCTGAGACACGTAAGTTAGGAAAACCCAACCCACGGTAAGATAAATCCGCTACGATGAAGGTGCAAGACCAAATGCATTTAAGAGTTAAGATACGTAAGTCAAAAAACTCAACTTACATGATGAGAAATCTATTATTAAGGAGGTGCAAGGCCAAATGCACCCAAGACATGTAAGTTGAGAAAGCTCGACCTATACCAAGATAAATCTACTACGATAGTGAGGTAAACCCAAATGTGCCTAAGACACATAAGTTAGGAAAATCCGACCCACGTGAAGAGAAATCCTCTATGATGGAAGCTCAAGGCGAAATGCATCTAAGATGCTTGAGTCGGGAAAACTAGACCTGTGCAATGATAAATTCATTATGGGGGAGGCGCAAAGCCAAATATACCTAAGATGCATGAGTTGAGAAAACTCGACCAGTGCGAAGATAAATCTGTTATAACAAAGGCGCAAAGCTGAATATGCTTGAGACGCGTGAGTCCTGACCCACGATAAGATAAATTCGCTATAACGAAGGCACAAGGCCAAATGTGCCTGAGATGCATTAGTTAGAAAAACCTGATTTACATTAAGAGAAATTTGCTACGGTAGAAACATAGGGCTAACGTGCCCAAAACACCTAAATCGGGAAAACTGACTTGCAAGACGAGATCCCGAATACTCTCATATGAGACAAACTAATCGACATACTTACGAGAGGGGACAAATGATAGAGAATATATTATCAGCTAACACGTGATTGCTATGTGAGATCTAAGTCACTCTCCACCTATCTACCTACATGGACGAAGATTCAAAGCAGAGAAACACAAGCCTCTTTCTGGCCTATTATGACAGGAAGACAATCATAAGCTTTCTTCTCATCTATTATAATGAGGAAGATAATCATAAACTTCCTTCTTATCCTCTAAGGTATAACATGACATCTTAAACCCAATACAAGTGACTTGTTTTGAACTATTCAAACTTATATTTGGGGACCTCAAATTACTAACTCGAGTGTTGGAGGGATCGGATTGAGAAACCCCTCCCAACCTTGGTCTTCGTGTAGGTGACACCTTAAGAATATAATATTTTCACCTATAAAGTACAATATTTTCATCTCGAAAGCATAGTATTTTCACATCGAAGATATCTCGAATATTCCTATGTACAAGAGTCTAGATCATGTCAGGTTGACCAAGATGTCAATAATATTTTTCTCTGACAAGAAGGATAAAGAAATGTAATACTACAAAAATATTATTATTATTATAAAATAAAATAAAATGATTTACTTTATTTCTGGCCATTAAAGTTGGATCAAAACCATATATAAAAATATTTGAAGCTTCTCTTAGCCAAATTATGAGTCGATATATGACTCTCTCGGGATGTTACTAAAACTAATTATGTTCACTGTTTGGGTTAATTATTATTCTTAAGTTCAAATAATGTGATGAAAGGATTTAGAAAATCGATGTCTTGTTATTCCCAAATCGTCCGAAGTGACCTGTCTTTAAGACCGTGAGTCCGAATCAAAAAGTACAGCTGTCGCACTTTCGACGGCGCCGTGAGCTCAGTGGCTGAGCCAGGACCCAATCAAAGCGTGTCCGTTCGCCGTCTCCATGCCCAACCGTTCGATTTAGATCCAACGGATGGGGAGGTCATCACTACTACAGATTTCGAACTCTCTCTCTCTCTCCTCTCCGTCCCGTACCAAAGGCGTAAACCCTCTCGCTGTTTTCCTCTCCTCGCTCTCCAACGATGGCGGAGAGAAAGGGGAAGCCCGTGAAGGCGGAAGTGGATGAGGAATACGACGAAGACGACGTTCCCCTCTCCCTCGTCTCCAGGGCGAAAGCCGCGAAGAAAGAAGATCCGGGCAATGGCGAAGACGACGAGGACGAGGAAGACAACCTGCCCCTCTCCCTCTCCAAATCCAAGTTCAAGAAATCCAAAAGCCCCTCTTCTAAGGTCAAAAAAGAAGAAGAGGACGGAGACCAGGATCAAAATGTAATTTTTCTGCAGAAAAAGCTTTTCTTTAGCTGTTCTATAGGTGCTTATGGGGTGAAATGTGTTTGAAGGTCAAGAAGAGGGAAGAGGGGAAGAGCAGTGGGAAGCCCTCAAAAACAAAGAAAAGAGAAGCGGATGATTCAGAAGATGAGGATTTCAAGGTTTTTGGCTTTTATTCCGGTGCGTTTCGGTTTTGGCTTTCTTTGGCTGTGGATTGTGATTTGGGTTCTTCTTCTTCTTGTTGAAGGACAAGAAGAAACAGATGAAGAAGAAGAAGAAGAGGATTGGGGAGGAGAAGGTGATCGGGAAGAAGGGTAAGGCTTCCGTTGCTGCTGGTGCTGCCGGGAAGGAGAAGAGGGAGAGAAAGGTTTATGATTTGCCGGGGCAGAAACACGACCCACCGGAGGAAGTATGTTCTTGTTCTCCCTAGAAAGAAACACTCTGAACGCTCTTCCGCATACTTATGTTAGGTTTTCTGGTTGAGGATAATTTTGCTTGTTGCATGTCTTTTGATGTTTCAGAGAGATCCATTGAGGATTTTCTATGAGACGCTCTACGATCAGGTTCCAGAGAGCGAAATGGCTGCATTCTGGTGTTCTTCCTCTTCTTTTTCTCTTGCATAAAACAGTGCTTTTTCTTCTTTTCTTTAGCTATATGAAGATATAAGGAATTTACTTACCAAAAAAAGATATAAGGAATTTACTATTTGTTTTATGATTTTATTGATAATACAAATGAATGTTAAACCTAATGTATTTGATATCATATTGATAAAAACACATGCTTATTGCATCTTAAGCTTTCTCATCTTTCTGAACAAATTTTATACTCTGGTTTGCTGTTGTTGTAGTCTTATAGGTGAAACTTGCTAGCTTTACAATATAAACATCCTCCTTCTGTTGCCATGTTCTGCCCATGACTCTGATACCGCATGCGTACTGGTCTGATAAAATTTTGGTATGAGCATTAATACAACTCTGATGCAGCATGTCGTGTTGGTTGATATGTATTGGTTTGATAAAATTTTGGTATGAGCATTAATACCTGACCTTAGTTTAAGGTGGTATGCATCTTTTAAACGAAAGCAATAGATGTGCTGATGCATTGAGGTGAAGCAATTAGGATTAGTTGTATCAGAAGAGGTAGAGAAGGATCTAAGTTCATTTTATCAGAAACAATAAAACAAAAGTTTGATGTCTCTTAGTCTAGCTAACAGTTTGCTCTCATCAAAGCTCAATGGCCGCAAAAGATCCATAGTATTGTCTTAGTTGTTTACATTTTCACGTTCAGAATATTCTTCTTAAGCTAAGTTAATTGCTGAAGAAATATGTGATCATCGTATGTTATGATAAGTATCTGTCTACCTATTGAGTTAGATTCTGAAGTAATGATTGTTCTAATTAGATGCAGTTTTACTTTTTTTTCCTGGAATGCATTTATTTATAGACCCCTCCTATTGCTCCCTTCATATGAATTGATGGAACAGCAGGATGAATATTCATTGATGGTTCATACTTAGAGCTTGAATTGTGTAAGATGATTTGTCTTTCCCCCTTGTCATATTTTTTTTGGGGCTCATTTTACCTATGACATGCTACTATTTTTGTAGCTATTGGATATTTAACACTAGGAGTTCTTTGTATCATCTGTGCTAGAATTGATGATTATATGTAAATGAATGTTATTAGATTACAGAGTGATGTATGAATTTGAGCATTCTGGCACCAAACCCAAATGTTCTTAAGAGGCTCGCCAGCGTAACTACCGAGTTCTTGTCTTCATAACTATTATAAGCATAGTAATTTCAGAAGGAAAAATTATGAACTACTGTGACAGTTTGCACTTTTCTTCATTCTTATATACTAATGCGGTCATTGCTATAGTTGACCATCTAGCTTATGGTTGCTGATACCATAATGAAAAAGAAAAAACCTGTCAATGGTTGCATTATCTCCAATCTTTGGTGGCTAACATGGCATTTAGCTTATGCTTCCTTTGGTCATGTTACTGGCTAAAACATTCTGCTTATTGACTTAAATGTTGCCTTTTTTTCCTAGGATGATGGAATGGGGTTTGCTTCCATCAAATGAAGCTAAGAAGGTCTATGAGAAGAAGCTAAAGAAGGCCCAGCAACAGAAGCTCAGCTCGCCGGTGAAGGTAGCTTCTGTCAAGAAAACATCGACTGCCACAGTTAAGAGAGTTCCAAAAACAATCTCCAAAACTGTGACTAAGATCCCTAAGAAGCAGAAGGCTAGTGATTCAGAAGCAGACGACGACGACAATGATTTCATTATGCCAAAAAAGATTAACAAACAGAAGGTTTCCAGCTGACCCAGAACATCACTTGCAGTGCTTTAGTAGTTCCATTTATTTCCTTGCAGTTCCTCATGCTGGTAATCTGAGGTGAACACTAATCTTGCTCGAAAGGTGTAGAAAGAGGGTTGCTACTAACCAGTACTGCATTGGTACTTATTGGACTAAGTAGATTTACACTCGAAACATGCTCTTGTCATGAAATCATGGGAAATGTTTAGCTATATGGACACTGATGGCAACATTTTATGAAGTTCAGTGGTTTTATTGACATATAAAATTGACTTTTTATTGAAAAAGTATTTTCGAGACTAGAGCCTCGATACAATGGCAAAGATTGTTTGATTTACGATCTGTGTGATAAGATATATAAAACTAGTTTATCTACTAAAAATAACTTGGAGACCGTAACAGTAAGTGATTAAGAAAATATCATGCGAACAGGGAATGACTTGCAGGATATCTTCCACTTGTTGAACCCCAATTGATGAAAAATATTTTTCGAATCAAGTGCTAACAACTAACGTGTCTCTACATGTCTGAAGGATCTTAATATTTCCAAGACTATATGCACTATATTAAAGTTTATGTAAAAACCTCAAATTGCATATTTATCAGTCAGTGATTTCACATTTACCCCTATGCATTTAAATTTAGCATATATATAGTTTATCATAAGATAATCTTGAGATGTGATTCCCAGAATTACATGCAAGATTACATTCTAATATTTCTGTATCCTGGTCTTTCATTGTTATCCATCATCCTAACACCTCTTCCTTTCTTCGATCATAAAACAACTTTTCTTTGATCATCAAGTTAAAAGTCATGCCCAGGCAAAATCAGAAGAAAAAAGAAATCTAATGTAAATAACCAATAATCTTTGAATCCACAAAGACATCCAAGTTTCCAGTTCTGGAAGCAAACAAACACAACACACTGGTTTCCAAGTAGAGTGAAAAGCTAAGCGAAGATTAGCTATAAATCCCACAGTGCACAAAATGTTCGAGCTCCCCTTTCCCAATCCGGTGGTCAGTCCTTCCTCAGCTCCATTAACTCTTGTCGGATACCGGACGCATTTATAACAACAATTTCTACTTTATCTCCCTGCAAAAGTACCATCAAGGAAAAAAAGAATGACACTGGGATGGATATGTTGGACCTGTAATTGCTAAGAAAACAAACTCATGACCCTATCGAGTCGAAAAAATACATACAGTATATATATCCCTTTCAGTTGCTGATGCGAACACATCCTTCACCAAATCAACTGCCTCTGATTCCAACAAAGGTGTGACTGCATCCTGCTCAATTATGCAATGGTTATACCGCTAATGAGGATTCTTGTAATGAGACCTCTAAAACAATTTTATCAAGCAAATTGGGTAGACCTTGGCAGGCAATAATAGAGGACTGGGAGATTTCAGCTGGTTGTCTAAAACAGGTATGATGAGTCCTGCACCGGTGCCTTGGGCACTGTACCCAACTCTCTCATATGATCCAACAGCATCATATGTGAAAACACAACCCTTTCCTGAACCAAAAATCAGTCCAATGATCACATTCTAATATGTTCAAGTACATTTGATAAGAGCTGTAGTTTGGGCTATGCATCCATGAGAATTCGTACCATCACTGTCGAGTCCACCTAGGATGTTGAAAGTGTAGTACGGGAAGAATCGCTTGTAGTAAAGTGTATTGGACAGGAGCTGAGCCATGGCAGGGCAGCTCATCTGTTTGTTGTGCTGATGTTGATAGATCTGCAGCATTAGAAACATCGGCAAGTAATTCTATCGATCACGCTGTAGAAACATATTATATTCCCAACTAATTCTAATACAGAAATTTTCTAGCCAGAGATGCCAACATACAAAAGAATTGTATACTGCTGTGGGTAAACACAGATTTCCACACATTAAGAAGGTAATTTGACAGTTTAACCTTATACCATATATGATAGTCCAAAATCAATTCCTTGTTTAGAGTGTTCTAACATACTTTTTTCTGACCATCACCTTTCAAAACACCACACCATTTTTAAAAAATATTAGGCGGATGATGTGAATTCAAACTGCAACCACTATCCTATTTACAAATTTCTGGGGTTCACATCCTTTTGCCATGTATATATTAACTCGTGCAGTACTTTGGTAAAAGAAAATGTTTTGGAATCTTTGCCTATTTCATCTTTCTCCTGACAAATACAATCCTAATCATACTTAGCCCCAATTATCTTGATTAAATAGCATCAGATATCAGAATTCATTAGTATGTGATTTCAAAGTTCTCAAACAAACACAAAAGATCACTCATATCAGCAATGATGAAGTTTTTGCTGCTGTTAACCATTTAAGTCCTCCAAAGTACGCTCAGTCACTCACTATAGCTTTAAGTGTGTTGTCTTCCTTTCTATTTTACTGCAACAAACTGTACATGACCCTCGAACTCCTATGATTTCAAGTAATAAGATGTGTGGTCATTTAAGTCAAAACAAGACTACCTCAAAGCTACCATGGGAAGGACAGAGCCATCATTCCAACTTAACTCACGAATTATATGTGTTGAAGTCCACCCTGCATCTTCAGGGGAAGCATTTAGATGGCATATACCTAAAGGTGAAGGCATCTTTACTATTATAATGTAAGAAAAAGCACTGCACATCTCAAATGTTGATGACACCCACCATCTTACACTCAGCCAATAGAACAGGAGAGATATGGCCTATCCTTTATCTCAATAACTAACAGCCTACTTTCACCATAAAACTTATAGACCACGCTTGTCTCAAGAGTGTAATAATTTAAATAAAGAATCGCAGAGATGCCTGTAGAACAGGTCCAAAAAATTGATTACCACTAAAGATTATTATGCATTGAGAGGTTAAGTATTTCCATACTTATGAACTAAACTACACCACACTGTTATTGCATATTCAGAATCTAATTGGAGACACAGTTTAAAGCCTGCAGCTGTGCAATAACCAACATCAAATTTACTTGCTTGTTACAATTAGTTCCAGTGTGAAAGTTAATGTTATTTTACCCTATAGAGACTTGAAGACCAATAGTTGAAAAAACATGAGATCATTAAATATCCCGGCAATATAAATTGTAAGATGTTAGGTACATCATTGTCTAGAGCTTACGTATTTATGATCCACGATCAAGAAACAATATTCGTGATGAGTTTTCAATTTCATGTCCAGATTTCCAAGAATCACAAGAAAATTGACAATCTTCGAGGTGACTTTATTTTTTCAAATAATGAAAGGATTTATGCTTGATAATTTTGGTTTTGGATTAGTTTTATAATATATGAAATTCCTGGTATTCATAACTATCTGAATGTGCACATGTAGTGTTCTAGTGTAAAACTTATAGAGATGCAACATGTGGTTAGAGTTATGTCTAAAAATGTCACAAGAAGGTTATCCAGTTAGTTTCCTGGCACAAAATAAAAGATCACAACACAGAAGGAAATATGTTCCATTCAACATAGAAGAACCTTCCAAGAATGGACACCTTATCAAGGGAATAACAATATAGAGAAGTACATCGGGAAAAATCATTTAGATGATAGCTTAGCAGGAGTTTGTATGTTTTTAATAAGTGATGATGGAAAATCTAACCAGAAAAATTAATGCAAAGTTAATGCACTTGCACTTGTATTACATACAACCCTGTGCATCCCCTGGATGATAAAAAAACCGTAAAAGATTTTGGTTATGACAATAATGTATGTTATAGAAAAGAAGTTTTTCCTAATTATGGTCTATGTCATGTATATAGAAAATTTGAACTTTGAAACAAGTTGATCAATCTTATCTCAAATTCAACTCTTCCATTATAACTACAGATCTTGCTACAATTCTAGATCTTCTATTTGTGTTAAAAAATACTAGACATAAATCAAAGTTCTAGAAGATGTCTTATCAGCTGGTTGGCAACCATCTAAGAGCATGTGCAATGCATTGTATTGGATTTGATCATTGAGGATATATCCATATGAAATTACTACTTAGTATTGTGTCCCTAGTAGTTTCTTTTGTATCATCAGCAAATCTGGGTGTAATCCAAGAATAGATAGGAAGGATAATAAGACACCAGTTTTTAAAATTCCTGTCTCACTTACTCATTCTTAGTCTTTTTTCTACTATTTCCACTTTGATCATGTAAATTTCTTAATACTTGTTGTAATAGCAGCTATTTGTACAAACAAGTAATTGCTTTTCTTATTTTTGAGGTCCAACAAAGGTTATTTAAATCTTACCTTCTTTTTGGATCGAACTCTGACTATGCTCGAAGATGAGCATCTACTATTTGTTAGGGTGGTAGTTATATTAGTAAGTAGCTTCCCATCTGATGAAAAACTTCCACAGAATACTATGAAGCAAACTTAGTTGAAGGCTTCATTCTTTTTAGTCCTCCCCCCTTTTCTGTCTTGTTACTTTCATACTTCCATTTCTCTATTTGCAGCTGTTTGAAAACGTAATGCTGAAAGTTTAAGTTCAGTTTTGATTTAAAGATTCTTTTGCAGCAACGGACTTGTTAAAGACTGTAAATTGTTTCTATGATTGAGGTAATTGATTAAAGATCTGAGATAACACAAGTCATTTGTTGAACGCGGTTTCCTTATCGACAAGCGTGAGCACCAAAACACAATAAGCACACAAATTAGAAACATAGCACCAAAGGAACATGGACATACACATGATCTAACTATCAAATGGAACGATGTAATAAAAAATCGCTCTTTTACCAAGTGCCTCGCCGCCAAGTTCTTCTGCAAAGCCTTCAGATCACCCTGGAAGCCCGACGACGCCATCACGCACTTGTCCGCTCTGCACCCCCAACGAACAGACAAAACAACAAACAGCTTATAAGCATGGATTCAGATCCCAGGCCGGAAACTCCTACAACCGAAGGTAACACAGGGCATTCCACCGTACAGCTTGCAGATCTTGGAGTAGTCGCGGGTGTAGATGCTGTATCCGACGGAGAGCCTGGTGTCGGCGGCGATGACGCAGTAGTCCGATCCCGCGATCGCGACGCACGTCCTTCAGCAAAAGGAAACGAGAGATTAGAACATAAATGTTAGGGATTTCAAAGGAGGTGGAGACAGGGAGGCGATGCGCACCCTCCGTTGTTCTCGTATACCCAATCGCGGCGGAGAGCCATGTCGCCGTTGATGAGAGAGAGAGACAGAGAGAGGGGAAGCCTTTTGGTCTCGGTTTCTTTCTCCTCAAGACAGGAGATTGCAGTACGCCGCTGTGCCTTCGGGCTAGGCCGAGAAAAGCCGGTCGTGGCCGCACCGAACCGGGTCGGTCCAGGTCAGAGTAGATTCTGCTGGTTTGGTTAAGCCGGTTTAATTTAGAAGGCTTTTTTGTTATTATATATATATATAATAATAATAATAATAATTCACTAGACACGGTTTAGTTACATAACAATAATTCACTAGATAGAATGTATATAAGATCTTCGATTCAAAACAAAGAAACAGGTTGCCTCACATGAACTATTACATGCATTGGAGCGTCATATAGCGTGAGCTACTTCTTTCTTTGCCAGTAGATTCAAGCTGCAGCAAAATGATATACAT
Source organism: Musa itinerans (assembly GCA_001649415.1). Taxonomy (NCBI): domain Eukaryota; kingdom Viridiplantae; phylum Streptophyta; class Magnoliopsida; order Zingiberales; family Musaceae; genus Musa; species Musa itinerans. Next base: position 14,963 of record LVTN01001743.1, read on the forward strand.
TAGTTTATCACTGAGTTAGATGGAAGAAACAATATAGCAATTGAAGAAGGATTGAAGATGGCAAATTGCCTCTCCTCCCTCAGAGAAGAGCTTGTTTATTCTGATTCCTTTTTAATATGATATTTACATTGGTTGGTTTACATAAAAAAAATATAGTTTATTTTCATGAATTTTATGCCATCATAGTCATCTCCAAGCAATTTTAAGTATATACATTTTGTTTCATTTGATCTCTCACGATTCATTAGGACTCGTCATAATTATTATTATTTATTTGGACTCCTCACTGTATCGATGTTGGATACCATTTGTCACCACTCAATCTAATGAAATAATTCATCCATTAACTAAGCTACAAGTCTCAAATGTTTAAACCCATATATATATTCCTTATAAATCAATTTATTTTTACTTTAATTAGGAGTGTTGCAGTTTAAGCTTATTAGTTTTGATTCATTCGATGTTGTGATTTTCTAATGGTAGCTTGTTTCTTTTTCTTCATCATTGCACGATGATTAGTGCCAGTAAATAACACTATTTGAGAAGCATCGAGGAAGCTTTGCAATGGCACCCATCTCTATTTAAGCATACATATAAAGTAAAGAAGAATCATTATGTAGCAGCCAAATAGTAGTAGCTTGAGAAGGTGATGGCTCTGAACTCGACAGAGATATAGATGAAGGCAGATCCTTCAAGAAAGACTGAAAGGGCACGAAGACAGGAAGAATCTTTATGTAGCAGCAAATAGTAGCAGCTTGAGAAGGTAACAGCCCTGGGGAGGGTGACATACCCTTGTCTTTCTCCATGCAAACACCAAGATGTTGAAGCCAAACTTGTCGTTTTGTATCCTCGAGTAGAAGAGCGAGAGAAGACTGTATCTTTGGCAGATGAGGCTAATCGAGGAGGGCCCGGTAGATGACGACGAAGCAAGGTAGGATGGCTGTCGGATTGGCCACCACCAGCTCCTCAAGATTCCCGCCGCTGTCCCCGACCGCCACCGAGTCGTACGCATCCTCATCCTCATCCTCCTCCTCGTCGCACGGCCGCCGGACGCGCCCGGCGATGACCCGGCAGACCAGCATCGCCCGCCGCTCCCCCCCGCCGCTGGCGTCGTGCGCGCGGCCGCTGCTGGCGGTGGTGCGCACGCCGCGGGGGTGGTGCGCCCCACCGAAGCCGTGGCGGATTATGGTGCAGACGCCGCAGGGGGCGCTGGAGCTCGAGCCGGAGCAGAGGGAGGTGGAGCCCCGGGCGCCGAGGGCGCAGGCGAGGGAGGTGCAGTGGAAGCGGAGAAGCTCGGCTCCCCCCCGCCGCTGGCGTCGTGCGCGCGGCCGCTGCTGGCGGTGGTGCGCACGCCGCGGGGGTGGTGCGCCCCACCGAAGCCGTGGCGGATTATGGTGCAGACGCCGCAGGGGGCGCTGGAGCTCGAGCCGGAGCAGAGGGAGGTGGAGCCCCGGGCGCCGAGGGCGCAGGCGAGGGAGGTGCAGTGGAAGCGGAGAAGCTCGTTCCCGTCGGCCGCGCAGCGGGAGGGGTGGTGGCGGCGGCGGAACTTGACGGCGGCGCGGTAGTCCTCGAAGGGGGCGACGGCGCTGGGGGCATTGTGGACCTTTAGGATCCGCTCGATCTTGCAGATCGGACGGTCCTTCTTCTGCCAGCTGGACTTAAAGATTATCTCCACTACGTTGCGCGCCGAATCCTCCGCCCCCAACTCCGACACTGCGCCGTACGCAATTACAAGAAATATACGTACGCAATTACAAGAAATTGACGAAGAAACATGCACGAATCATTCCGATTATACGTATAATCTTCATTTAACTCCAATATATATATGTCTGTATTGAGAGGAAAAAGATGGAAATTGAGGAGCTGATGGTGTTTGTATTGTACGTGACAGTATCATCCTTCTTCCTCTCAAACCAATCTATAAGAAAGTACCTGCATGGCGCACAGCCTGATGCAGCTCCAGTGTCTCGGGCTTGGTGAACACCTCGCCGCACTCGGAACACGAGCACAGCGTCGTCCTCGGCCTCGGATACCTCCTGCGGACACCAACACTATGAATCGGTGATGGAGTCCTCATCTAAATCTGCCTCATAGCTGAGCAGGAAATGAGCACCTTGAGGAGGGATCGATCGAGACTGCGTGGCACTCGTAGCACCCTGCCAGCATGGGCAGCTGCATTCCGCCCCTGGAGTAGTAGCTGCCGCAACCGAGGGACGAAACCGGCGGGGGGAGGTGCCGGGCGGGCCGGACCGCCGGAGCCAGCGGCGCGGTCTCACGCTGGGAGGTGGAGCCGGCGTCCGAGTTGGGGTCGGTGTCCGAGCGGTGGACGACGACGTCGCGGAGGGCGCAGATGGACGGCCCGCAGGCCGCGCGGCCGAGCTTCCCGGCGGTCGATGCGGGGTCGTGGACGCGGGACGCGGCGGTGATCCGGCAGCTTAGCAGGCCCTTGAACTGCTCCCAGGACGAGGAGGAGGATGGAGGCAGCTGTGTCTCGGTAGGGGGAGATGGCGGTGGCTTCTTGTTCTTCTTCTTCGTGGTCATCTTCTTTCTCTCATGTTGGACATCGGGGTGGCTATGTTGGTGGCGCTGTCGGTTAGCGGTGGTGGCGACCGGGAAGAAGGAGGTGAGAACCATCAGTATGAGAGCAGCGAACGGGTGGGTGAGGATCGAAGCCCTTCTCCACTCCACCTCTCTCTCTCTCTCTCTTTCTCTCTCTCGGCTGCGGAGGGAAGAAAGAGCGAAGATGGGGATGGAGGAGATGGGATGGTGGTGGTTGGAGACGGTGGTGATGAGGGAAGACTTGTATTCTTTGTGCTGTTGTGTTCTGGTCTCTCACCGTGCCAAATTGTTGTCTTGGTGAGGTGAGGTGACCTTCGCCACCTAATGAATGGGTGTCATCGATCAATAGAATATGTGCAGGGGTGGGAAATTATGTACTAAATGATTGATTGACTGATATGACCAGCACTTGCATGGTTAGCAGGTTGATATGATTGATATTCATAATTATATTTTTGATTCTTTTAGACATGATTTAATTTTATAACTCTCTATCACACTATAAAAAAAGTCTCAAATATATTATGGCTAAGAACATGACACCACTTATCCGATCATATATCATTATTTATTGTCTAATATAAATTAGTTATTGAAGTAAAAACTTTATATTAATTAAATCTTTTCATCAAGAATTTTGTCAGACACTTGTAATATAATTTTTTAGGTCTCAAGCTGAGTGGATTCGATGCTCTGTCCAATCATACAAACGATACTAACGAAAAAAAAAAGACGATCGAAGTCATTGATAATTGAAATCTTCTTACCATTATCATATCTCAAGAAAATTTGTTAGTCAAACTAAATTATTTTATATAATCATATAAATCAAATATATCTTCTCTAATAACTCATCGTTACCATTCCGACGTATTCTAATTTCGACATTGGGAGGATTCCACTTATCCATATTTTTAATATTCTCTCCATTTTTATGTTCTGAATATTATTAATTGTTAAGAGCGAAATTGGTCTTAGAGTCATTCATATATAATCCAAGAGTAATATGCTGATGTTATTTTTAATCTTTAAGAGGCTGGAAGGTTGAATTTTCATGTGATAAGTAGCTTAAAATTATCTCTTTTTCTCATTATGCTAAATAATTTAGACACAACAAACCTTAATTTAATGAATTTTACATCACCATAATATTATATCATATATTACAATGTAGAATAAAATCATTCCTTTAAATATAACTCTTATGATATTCCAATATCTTAACATAATTTATGGAGACAAATAAAATATATGATATTAATGATAATTTCACATCATGATGTGTCTCTTATATTAATGATAATCGACAGATATGCTTCTTTATATTTTCATAAATCCAAACTATATACCAAAATTCTCAAGATAATGATTTCTTCTTGTTAAATCTACATCCTACATTCACCTCTATGCTTGTATATTTGAACAGTCTTTTAATTTGCATAGATAATAATTTTAAATTATATGTTACTTTTATAGGGCCTCTCCCCTATAAAAAAATTATCTATGATACTAGGTCTATCTTGATGTCAATTACTATATATATATATATTGATTATTCTTGGATAAGTCCTAAGAAACACTTGAGCTATTCACATCATCATAACATAAGCTCCTTCCCTTTAAGGTCTATGATTCCCTTAGGGCAAAACATAACAAGTGCAATGAGACAAAGGAGGGACTGTGGGGAAGAGGCACAGGTTGGAAGAATGGTGACTGCCATGACCTTCTTCCTCTGACTCGAGAAGGACAATCATGGCTGGGATAGAAACTCAACATCAGAGTAGTTATGCATTAGCAAGTTGATTAAGAGTCTTTTAAAATGATTTAGATAGTGGAGAAGAAGGAAGGAAGCATGAAATTGATAGTTTATGATTAATGATGAGTTATTCATGCTATAATTTTGATCAATATAGTATAATATGACCTATTTATCTTCAAAACATCTTAAATTTAAATATATGACACCCCAATTTAATATAAGAGAATTCACTTGATTTATAAGATCAGAAGAGTCATACGATTAAGCATTTTAACATTTCATATAATAATAAATGGTATAGAGTCGATTATTGCATTGGATCGTATTATAATAAATAATATTGAAATAAACCTAATATTAGAATATGACATATTATTGTCTCAACAAAGAATATGACATATAAATGTGAAAGAAAAAAACAAAATTAAATGTGCCTATTATCATGAATTTAGATTTAAATATTTCAGTTCAGAAACTTATTAACTATCAATTATTAAGATCACAAAATATATAAAATTATAATGTTTTCTCCTCGAGGGACCAGACAAGTTGATCCCTTGCTTGAATCATAAGGAGACACTGACTCCACCTTTCTCTTTTTCCATGCTAAGACACTGTGATGCATGACTGACCTTCCTAAAAGTGCTTGCTTGATGATACAAGAGACCAATGGGATTTGAAGTCCTCATATGATCATGTTGTTGTTTTACTGCATCATGGAATTAGGTGCGTTGTGTCTGTCAACCTGCAAGCCATTGTGTGGCCGTCCACCACAAAATGATGAGGGCCTTGACACCATGTGATCAACCATAATGGACATGTGAGGTGCTGCTTGCCTCTGAATCATGCCAAGTTCATGAATGGATCGCAACTGATGTGTACACCGAAGTATGGAGATTATTATTTACAGCAGAAGATACCGATCATGATCATGCTCATGTTCTAATAAAGTATAACACCGACAAATGTTTGACATGTTTGGTTCATCTAATATTTTGGCGGACTTAGTTCGATCTTAAATTTTTAATCTGATTGATTATATACATACAATTTCACTAGACATTTGATGTATTAAATTTTTTTTTAATGATCTGAAATTTGGTCACTAGTGATGTATACCATAAAATATTCATTAATCTCATACTAATGTTAATAATTTAAAGATATTTCATTTTTTAATAGGTAAACAAATTTTTTTTGAAGATTTAATAGTAATCACGTTCGTTCCCTTTTTATAATCTATCTGTTATGATCAAGAGTCCGGGGTCGGCACTAAGAGGGGGGGTGAATTAGTGCGGCGGTAAAAATTACGTCTTCAAAAACTTTCGTACGATAAAATCTGTTTACGATGAAAATCGATTTCGGAAACTTAACTTGAAAGCATACGTAAGAAAGTAGTGGATGTAAAGAGCAAGTAAGGAGGTTTGCGATTAAAGTAAATTGCTCAAAGAAATGCAAACAAGATTTTAGAGTGGTTCGGTCATCGTGACCTATATCCACTTCGCTGATTCCTCTTCCATCGAGGCCACCGGCATCCACTATCGGTATTCCTTCAATAGGCGAAGACCAACTACCTTTTACAACTTGATTCTCCTTTTACCGGATTTAGGAGACAACCCTTACACCCCCACTCACTATTCTTTCAAACTATTCTAACATAGAACTTTTGAGAGGAGTTCACACAATATTGCAACAGCGTTTCTTTCCCTTTTTACTCTCAATGCTTGTGTATTTTAACCAGGGATGAGATGGGTATTTATAGGCTTTTCAAACTTGGAGCCTAAAACCATCTCGTCCCGAGTTTTCCGGGCACGGGCGGTACCATCGCCTGACAGAGCTCGGAGATCGAGCTCTAGCGGTATCACTACCTGACAGGGACGGTACCACCACTGGCAGCATTTACTGCCAATGGTACCATCGCCCAGACCACCTAGGAGACTGAGTCCCCCAAGCGGTGCCATCGTCGGCCAGGCTTTCAGTATTATGGTTGGGCCTTGAATTCGGCCCAAACCAGCCCAACTTTAGGCCCACTTGGCTCAGAGTTGATGGGATTACCTCCCAATCCCAACTCAAATTATGTGCTAACTACGATTCCTAAGACATATTCTAAGCATTTTAGTTCTGGTACGTCAATTGGTCTTCCGACGAGTTTCCGGCGATCTTCCGACAAACTCCCGACGAATTCTCGGCAATGTTCCAGTAGACTCCCGGCAAGCTCCTAGACTTCACGACGATCTTCTTTGCGAGTTCTGACAAGCTTCATTGGCAAGCTCTGAGATTTCTCGGCTGGTTCCGATAAAACTTCCGACAAACTCTCGAACTCCCAACGAAATCGCGTCCTTGACTCCAGAACTTTATTTTGCTTCATGCCTTGGTATTGTAGTTAATCCTGCACATGCAAAATACACTTCGATCTAGACAATTAATACTACGCATTAATCATGTTGTTTGGCATGTCATTGGTTTCTCAACGCTTCGTTCGATTCTTCGGCGCATCGTCTTCTTTTGCGGCCTATTGCCCAATCGGTCAGTTGACTCTGCAACTCCGATATCCTTGACACAATATCCACTCTTCTTAGCCCGATGCTCGAATCCATGGCCCAAAGCCTTCTGTCGATACGTCGATTGATCCACTGACTCGATGTCCAATCTTTTGACATGTTTTCGCTCGGCCTAATATGATTCTTCCTGCTTTAATTGTTTGTCTAATCCCGATCGAAGCATCATGCGTCACTCAAAATGTAGATTAAAACATAAACACTTATCAATTGGTTTTATCATTAAAATCCAAGATTCGATATTATCATCTTTATTTAATCACTTAGTTCGTTTGTTCATCAATTGATATAAGATTAGTGTCTCAGCAAATGAATTGACCCTTCTCTAGTGCTAACTGATGAGTCTTATAAGGATTTTTTCATTTTGGATGAGTCCGTATGATTTTATCGTTTTGAGCTAAATAGATAAAATGGTGTGGGTACATCCAAAATTAATAACTCTTCGTGAGTTCTCAAGCCAACACTGATGATGATAAATGATGATTTGTTAAATAATATCTCTTAATTCATATTGAGTTTACCGAGTTTATATGTAGATAAATATGATGAAAAAAACATTAAAAGAGAGAGAGAGAGAGAGAGAGAGAGAGAGAGAGAGAGAGAGAGAGAGAGAGAGAGATTTGGACCGGGCCTTATTGTTTCACCCAGTTATGGGCGAAGAGGGCCCTCCGATGACATTCGCGGTTTAGCAGCCCAAACACCCTCGCGCGATCGATCTCAGGCTGGCGCAGATCCCCAGATGTCGACCAAACCCCTTGATATCATTTCAGGGTTGTGTCTTGGGTCTTTCGTGGTCTTGTTTGCAGCTGAATGCATCATCTTGGTGAACATGAGCAGCGGAGCCTGTTTGATCCGAACGTACGAGGTTTCTTTACGATCCCAATCGCAAATGATCTTTTCATCATCGTCGTCGGAGTTCACCGGGAATGATTTGTTTGCTTCATCCCGCGTCGTCGTCCAGGTGTTCGTGAAAAGGTCAGTTCGTTTTCGGCATGTAATTGTAGTTCTCTTGATCTGCATAAACTATATATACACGTGTGTGCATTGATAGAGTTGAAACCTCGATCAAAGTTATTAATCTTATATAGTTAAAAGAGAAGTGTTTGTGGGACACATGACTTTATCTTTTATATAGTTTTGATGCCTTTGGTTTTGAAGAAAGTGTACGATCTTATTCATTTACTAGTGAAATAATGAAGGAATATGTTAGGCCTGACAGAATCCGACACTCTCCCCCGACAACAAGTAAAGCTGAAACGGAGGAGGAGGCGGCGTGTGTCGGTTGATGGGAATAAAAATCGCAACTCTCTCTCTCTCTCTCTCTCTATATATATATATATATAGACGGACGGAGTAGTAGGGCAAAGGAAAGAAGACTATGTGGCTATGGCTAATCCATACGAGAGCATCGCCATGCAACCTATAAACAAATAGGGGCCACCTCATGACCTCGACTTGAGACACTCTCGCAAGCTGATGTCCCTTATCCGACGAGAGAAGTATGATGAACTGTGGATGGAAGGCCAGAAGAAGGAATCCGTCAACTTCATGAAGGACCCTTTGCTCAGCGTGGTGATCGCTTGCAAGAAGACTAGCCTCGCCATGAGGCTTATCAGTGACCTGACGACGGATCAACTCATGGAGTGTAACTTCAAGGGCGACACGGCTCTTCATGTCGCTGCCGCCGTGGGTGACTGCCAAGTGGCCACGGCGTTGTTTACCAGGAAGGGTGAACTCCTCGGTGTACGGAACCATATTATGGAGACACCGCTGCATAAGGCGGCGCTCTACGGGGACTGGGACATGTTCTTCTGCCTGTTAAAAGCCGGTAGCAACCTGTTCGCTCGGAAGGAGGACGGCAACAACATCCTCCACTGTGCCATCATGGGCAATGCGCCGGGTAATTAGATTAAATTTGGAACCCCCTCATTCAAAAGATTCCGATACGCATGGATAAAATGCATCTTAGTTGTTGTCTGAGGCAAGTCTCAACTTGGGATGCAGAGCTTGCGATGGAGATTGCAAGACGAGCGCCAGTGCTGAACTTCTTGAGGAATGCTGACGCCGTCACCCCGTTGCAGCTGATGGTGACCATTCCCGAGTTATTCCGAAGCCAAACACCACTTAGTCCCCTCGAATCCTTGCTCTATGATTGTAAGCGCTTCTCTACTCTTATGTGGGAAAAGAACGGTGGATTGTTAGACTTGCGGCGGAGCCGTGGAATAAGAATGATGATATAAGTCTAATTTTATTGGCTTAAAAGATTCAATCTTACAACTACCATCTCATCTCATCTATTATCGAGAGATAAGAGTACAAAAGTGTACTCGTAAAAGGACAGAGAAATATATTTTTCACTTGCTAAAATATCTCGACAACTTTGTAGACATATATGGGATTATATCTTCCACAGGCATTTTATCTTCTTCTAAGATATTCTCTATTTTTCTAAAAGACTCATATACATATTAAAATCTTCCTTCATCCAAAATGATAATACAAGATCATCTTTGATTAAATTAAGTTTAATTTTAACATTATTTATTTATTTTTTCCTTCCTTTTGCTTTTGCCTGCACTGGAGGGAGAGCTATGATAAAGAGATGACATGAGCGGTGATTACACATTTCTTAGTTCCGATCCAATGAAAAAGAAGAAGAAATAAGATTTTATTTATTTATTTATTTATTCATTTCAATTACACGAGTTCCACTAAAATGCAACTCAATTGGTGCCACGGAATCACATATTTGTGCACAATGGGAATCGAATTAATGATCAGGAAAAGAACTTTTTTTGTGGCATTCTAAAATCGAGAATCATCACAGATAGATCCATGCTTGCTTGGGAGCTTCAAACGGCAAAGAAGACGAGACACTTTTGCAAATTTCTTTTATGGTTTTTCTTCGTATTTCTCTCATTCTCTGAACATAGAGGAAAGAGACGATTGCCAAAATACCACATCTTTTTATTTTTATTTCTTGGTGTGTACATGTGACAGTTTCTTTTTCTTTCAATTTTGATCATAAATCTTCAAGAGTAGAGACTATAAAAATAAAAATAAAAAAAAAATCCTCTATTTCACATAAATCTAATTCTTGGGACTCGATCACTATTCCAAAGCACCAGAAATTTATCTTGCTACGACAGTTGTTGATAATTGTGGCTGTGATAAGGCTCAGAAAACACCGAGTAGGAAAACACCAACATCGATGGCTCGTAGAAGAATTAGTATATTTGGTTTTACATTTCAGGGATTCCTTTGGAACGGCAGGACTCTGGCGTGATAAATCCTGGAGATGTAGAGAAGGTATATATATATGTATAATCTTTTGCTAATTTATGCTTTATATGGCAGCTTAAAAATTTATGAGTATCTCCGTGGAATCCACTATTATTTTTATGTCTCTTTCTTACTTTATTATCCATCTACTACATGTAATCACAAGCGTGTTGGAGATACAGAAGAAGAAGAAGATGATGTTGGAAATGGTTCAAAAATCCCATCTCACTACAGCACTCTCTTTGACATATTGGAATTGTTGAAGATCCCAGGTCCGTACTCGTCGTAGCTTCTCTATTCACGATCGAGGTTACAGTACTGATTCGTGCTATTTTTGTGCATGCAGTCGGCTGGATTCTACTACTTGTTTACCGAGTTTGTAGGCAACGTGAGTTACATTTCTAGCACACCATGCGATAGATGTGTGTTTTGTGTTGCATGACCATGCGTACACCTATACAATCAACACGTTAAATAATCCTTGGTGACTGTCGCCTCCTCTTACGTTTGGCAGTGTCGCCTACCATGGAACGACTGGAGAAGCTAAAGAGACACCATAAAGCGGCTATGGAACTTATCGAGCTCTTAGCCATATCAGGATACTTCGATTTCCTTCTCAGCGGTCGCAGCGGTCGCAGCGGAATATATCCCAGTGACCCAATGAGAAAAGTTCCCGCTGAATCAGTGATGTTGGAGACGCTGATGGCGTTCGGCGATCTTAAAACGGTTACCAAACCACCGGAAACGAAGTACCACCGATCCAAGAGGAAGGATGCAAGTGCAAGGCAAGGGCAAAAGAAGGGTAAGCGCCCCGACATAAGATGGCACGAGTCCCCGTTGATCACCGGTGCCAAAATGGGCCTCCATGACTTCGTCCGGAAAATTCTACAAGTATGCCCACACTCAGCAACGTATCTCGACACGCACGGCACAAGTGTTCTCCAGGCGGCCATCAAATACGGTCGCAAAGAGATCGTGGAAACTATAGTTAAGATGACTCAGGGCGACCTCCCCGTTCTACCCGCATGGCTACTGTCCAGCATCCACGCGGAGTCCCGAAACACCATCCTGCATTTTGCTTCTGGGAAAACCCCTTATGCCCAGGCAGATGCAGTCCAACTCCAAGATGACCTTAAATGGTTCGAGGTGCATTTTTTTACCTCCTCGATGCTGCCTTAGCGTTTGCAGTCAAAACAAAAGCGTTAATGGCATTATATATTTGTGCGTATGGATGCAGATGGTGGCAAAGATTGTTCCCAAAGAACTGGCCAACAGTCGAAATCGCGAAGATAAGACAGCACAAGAGCTGTTCGCTGAGAAGCACCAGCCGATGTTCAAGCGCTGCAGGAACCAACTGATAGAGATGGGGAAGACATGTTCCGGCCTTCTGGCAGCCGTGGTTTTTGCGTCCAGCTTCTCCATCCCCGGCGAGAAGGATCCCAAGACCGGCAACCCAGTTTACTTCGACATGCCTGCCTTCAAGGTCTTCTCCCACGCCTACGTCATCGGCTTGTCCTGCGCCGCAACCTCGCTGGTGTTGTTTTTATCCCTCGTCATCTCACCTTACTCCCAGCGGCAGTTCCGTCTTGCCATCCCCGTCAAGTACTTCTTTGCCATCCTTTCTTTTACCATGGCCCTGCTGGCTCTCATGGTGTCATTCACCTGCAACATCTTCCTCCAGATCTACGGTGGGCAGCCGACGACCACAAGGAACGTGCTTCCGTTTGTCCTGGAGCTCACCGTGTTTCCCACCCTCTGCCTCCTTGCGCTGGTCCATTACGGCGCCAATCTTTTTCCATCTTTTCGTCGTATTTGGACGTAGTCGATACGCATATCGTACGTTCAGCCTTTGTTATGTTCTTCCCAATGTTTTACTCATCTGTACGTCCGGTGCGTTTTGACGATGGTGTGTGATGCATTTCCAGGATGCGATAATAACATGTTTTGAATTTTTTGTGTGAAATTTTGACTCCCGACGTCGTATGATTCTACCGACCGATAAAATGCATCTTCTTCTTCTTCTTCTTTATTATTTATTCTTTGCAAAAGATAATAACAATCCTAATAATCCATTCTGGTTTGTTACGTAAGATACAAGCGAATCAAGAACATATTTAATCCAAACTCCTCTTCCGTCCAGAGAAAGATTCATGTAGCTTAAGCACAAAATAGTCTCTGCCGAGACATCTCATGTAACTTAATCATAAATAATCTCTGTTGTGACATCTCGATTGGTTAGTGCACATATAACATGTGTAAGAATTATTTGATATAATGAATTTTTTATAATTTTTGAAAAAAAATAACCACAAATAGTTAGAACACTATGATTTCTTTCTGAGAATAACTACTGTGCCTCTAAATAGTGGATCACGCTATTTGGACCGGGCCTCATTGGGGGCGCGGAGGGCCCTCCCATGATCTCAGGGAGCGCAAACCCCCGCGCGCGATCGATCTCGGGCTGGCGCAGATCCCCAGATCTCGACTAAACCCCAGGGTATTATTTCTCGGCTTCGTCTTCGGTCTTTCGTGTTCTTGTTTGCAGCCGAATGCATCATCTTGGTGTGCATTTTGTGTCACGAGCAGCGAAACGGCGTCGAAGTGCGTATCTCCCATCTTTATGATCCCATGTGGAGTTCATCTCGTCCGAATCGCACGAGTTCGTCGGGAACGGTTTGTTTATCTCATCCCGCGTCGTCGTCCAGGTGTTTGTGAAAAGGTCAGTTCTTTTTTCATAAGTGTTCGAACACGGCCATATGCGTAGCTACATAGTTGTAGTTCTCTTGATCTGCATATCCTCTGTGCGCAATCTCATGACTACGCAGTTCATTTCAATAATATAATTAACATGATCGACGTACAAGAGCGACTTGCACGTTCGATTTGCCTCATATATGTAGCATTACTAGCGGGAGCTAAATGTATAAAGATTGTTGTCTGAGAACTCTGAAATTAAATTGCAGTTGTTTTGATTAACGAAGGTTTTTTCACTTATATTAACATTAATATATATAGGAAAGAAGAAAAAGAAAAAAAAAAGAAAAAAAGCTAGTTATGATTTAATAACACTTCCTTCTTAATCTGTGATCGCATGAGATGATCAAGCTTTTCCTGTTGATACTGCTTAACCAAATTCATATCATATGTTCCTTCAATGTACACAGCAAAAAAAAACAAACAAACAAACAAGGAAAAAAATTTGAGGAACCCACATAAACAGAGGTCAAGAGTAAACACAATAATCGATAAGAAAAGAAAATAGAGAGAGAGAGAATTTTGATGCAAGAGAAAAATAGAGCTTTATTTCTTCTTCTTCTTCTTGATAAGACTTTACTTTTTTTTCTTTACTCACTATATCTCTATTTGATCATGAAAAATCACATTCATGTATTTGGATGACTAGAGATAGAGATTTTTGATGCAAGAGATAAATAGAACTTTATTTCTTCGTCTTCTTGATAAGACTTCAATTTTTTTCTTTACTCACTATATATCTATTTGATCATGAAAAATCACATTCATGTCTTTGGATGACTAGAGACAGAGATTTTTGATGCAAGAGATAAATAGAACCTTATTTCTTCTTCTTGATAAGACTTTAAATTTTTTTCTTTACTCACTATATCTCTATTTGATCATGAGAAATCACATTTATGTGTTTGGATGACTACATTCGTAGACTTTTATTGTGGGTAACCTATTAAATTTACTATTGGTTTTTTATCTTCATAAGCCATGAAATCTTTATCTTTATGATCATCTCTATCTCTACTCTGTGTTGATTAGAGAGCTTTCAAACTCGTCTTTTAACAAGTTTAATTTTTATTTAATAATAATACCTTACAGACCTATAAACAAAACGATTTGAAGGATTAGCTAGCATTTACTCAAATCGACCACAGATCACCATTCTAGCTAGATGAGGAGGATTACCACCACTGCCAAATTCCAGTGACCGGATTACGACAGACATTCCATTCCCTTATCCGGAGAGGTTTCTTCCACGATTCCTGCACTTCCAGTCAACAACCACTTCACAGGAGGCACCTACCCTCCAATCTCTTTCTCTCTCAGTTTCATTATTTTCTCCAGTGGACTTCCTGCAAGCATGCATATGAATGCTTCATTCCTTCACGAACCTTCCTTCTTTGGTCCGAGCACTTTCTGTGGATAGAATGAAAGCTCAAGGTGTCATCAGATACGTAACAAGGATTCCTGTAGCCCATATTAAGGACAAATCTCGCATGTGAAAGACCACCTGCAATATCAAGAAATTCAATGGTCCAACACAGTCCCAACACATGTAAAGTGGCACTCGATCAATTAGCAGTGGTTCGAAGCGGATGCACGAAGGAATGGTTGGACGTGGAGACCTGCCAACATGATGGCATAATGTTGATTCTTTTTACCATTTAGTCAAAGTAGTATTGATAAAGATAAACCCTTTTCTGAAGAAACATCTGAGCTTAGTCTTTCTGAAATGCTGTGGAACAGTAATCCTTTCTTCTCAAGTTTGATCCACATTAGTCATTGGCATCCATGTTTCTTGCATTTACATAGCTAGATCAAGCTTCTGGTTTTAAATCGAGTCAAGTTTTAGTTCTGGATATAGCTGTCCACAAACAAGTGATTTAAAATGTCATCATTGACGATCAAAAGTCATATTAGGCTTTTTTAGCCTTTATAGAAAATTGACAGAACTGTTCTTATCCAAAATATCAATCAAACATTCGAAATCTATTTTCACTTTACAAATATAGTAGTTCATTGATTGTTATATCAGCATATGAACAAGTCCTTCATTTGTAGCTAAACCAAACTGAACTGAGCGACTACTCATTAAACAAATGCACCAGAAGATTAACTGCTCATAGACAAATTTCAGATGTGAATTATAAGAGTTCTTCAACTTATCTTCCAAATGCAAATATTGTAAAACTATCAAAAGAATTTTTTTCCTGGTGTTTACCAATTTGTGTCGGCTTTTGATGCTTATTATTATTATTTTTTCATGTCTTCCTTCTGCCTAATATTCTTTGATATGATGGGTAATAGGATGTCACAATCACATCAACGTAGAGTGATATGTGTAACTCTTTTTGTTGCAAATCCATCTAGAGAGAATAAATTCACCTCTGCCTAACAACTCTGTCATGAGATTTTAAAATGAATGCGGCCCATGTTGAACACTTTATGTCAACATCTCCATATAATATTTCTAATAGTTCAACAAACCATCAATTTGTATTGGAAGGATTTCCATCACAAAAGCAAAAGCAAGACAAGAAGGACAATAAGTAGGATTGGGTGTTTTCTTCTGGTTAAAGAAACACCGAATTCATTCGTAAGTCTAGCAAGACAGTAAGATGGTAGACTAAATGTGTTCATGCATTTCCCGAATGACTAGATAGGAAACCATCTTTTTCTTAGAACAGAACTAAAAGAAAAAAAGACCAAATTGAAAGATGAGTTTGAACATTCATTTCTGGTGCTTTGAATGTTTGCAGAACAATATGAAATAGGTTGGGGGACTCTCTAGAAGTAAACAGTCTGATGACTTAGTGCTTGAATAGTAATAGTAAAAACATATAATAGCTTCGGCTCAAGAAAAGAAAATTGCCTGTTACTTGCATCACTGATAGGAACTAAGAAAATGGACTCTGTGAGTAATTGCTTGATATTTCTTTCACAGATCGAGTGGATGTGCATCTAAGTCTCTATCTACTCTTAGAAAACTCCAAAGTGATGGTCATCCATAAATAGCGTAAACGCCTTATTTTAGACTTTGAACCAAGAAACAACTACATAGAGTGTACATGTGTACCGCAGAAATGAAAACTTAGACTAGTTTGTTGTCTTCATCACATACATCAACCATGCTGACATTGATTGATGGAGCTACTTGAGGTGGGAAAGGTTAGCTGTGATCTCACGAGGTACGCAGCGATGACAAGAATTAGGGAGCAACAAGAGAGAGACTTGCCGTGTGGGGAAGGAGGTTGCTTGTTCTTGGGGTTCAAATGTTTGACTACCATTGACATCACAGAAAAATAAAAGAATACAAATGAGGCAGTGCAATAATTGTTCATTAGACTCTTCAGTACTCCTTAGGAGGGTATGAAACTTAAAAGGTGTGTATTATCTGATCGTGAGCCAAATTATCCTTGGAAAAGTTCAGCTTAAGGTTCATCAGGAGCCCATAAATGTAGACAAGAATGAGAGTGCCTAGATGTAGAATGGTTTGCCGTTAAAAAAAGGATATTAGTTACCTTTGGGTTAAAAATACATGTTATAATTGGAGGTGATTTTTTTCATTTCAATTTTTTTGATGAAATCTTATTAGTTTGTTCAATTTATACTTTATTTCTTGAAAAAATGATAGGGTAATTCCTGCATAATTATAGATAGAATTGAAGTTTAAATAATCATGGATGATTGGTCCATAAAGTGGAAGTGCTTGAGTTTGTACACCTATAATAAATTAGCAACAGAGTTGATTCAACATTCCACACCACCAAACAAATCTCAGCAAAAGAAAGAAAGAAAGAAAGAAAGAAAGAAAACTACAATTTTCTTGTCCCTATCTCCTGAAGGAAGCTAATCTTACCTTGTTTTACAGATTCCAAGTCAAGTTCATGTTCCTCATATTTTGAACTTCTTCCGAGGCCTGTTTTCCCACAACAGAACACATTCAAGTGGAATCCTTCTATTGCCATACATGTTGCTCTCTCCTGCAATCAGTAGTAACGTAATCGATTCATCTTTCAAGCTGCTGCTGCTGCTGCTTCCACCAGAATAGGGAAACAAAAATGCAGTACTCCCAAGGACAGCTTATTTGATGTGCCTGGCTGTTCCCCTACAACCCAGCTGCAGATCCCCACTCCCTTCTGGTAGGGCACACCGGTGGGAAGCGGAAGGAGGCAAGGAAAAGGGAAGATGGATGGCATGTGGCATTCTCTTTGGGCCCCGCTCCCCTCTTATGCTCGAAGCGATCACTGCGAGGTGTCAAAAAGTCGGGGAAAAGAGTGACCGGTGAACCCTTGGAGAAAGGTCTTTAGATTCCTCAGCTTTGACCACCGAAAACTTGCAATGAGGAGAACATGGGTGTTGTTTTCATGTGGAAGATAGAAACCATGGCGCAAGGTAACAATTCTGATCGTTCCATGTTGTGCTTGGGCAAAGGAAATTTTGTTGGTTTGTAGCATGCATGCATCACACACACAACATTTACATGTATAAATTTACTAAGAGAGGATGTTAAAGTTTAGCAAACTTATTAGGAGATAGAGAGTGGTCATGAAATGAAAAGTAATTAATAGAGATGATGCCAAGTGATTAATACTTGATGAAAAGGAAACTTAGAATCAGGTACTATGGCTTGATGAATTTACCTCTAGTAATAATTAATCTCTAATTAGCAGTTATACATTAAGCTTGAAGTCTTACCATATGTGTTTTAACTTCATTCATTATTAGGCCTTCTTGAGTTTACACTTTGCAACATGATATGGACAAAGAGGGAGAATTTTAATGCCTCAAACCATGAAGAGGACCACACTATATCTATCACTCCACAAAGTTATATCTAGATTGGCAAATAGACATCCTAATTTTGTGTGTATGTGGGTGTAGAGGGAAACAGATGCGGTTAGACACATTATTATTATCCTTAAAACAACATGTGATGTTTGTCAATAAATTAGTGTTTGTTCAATACACAGTCGTTCGTATGTATTAATTCTACGTTACTGTGCAGGCATCAGAGGCCCCCACAAGCCTATCTCCTCTTTCTGTGCCCCTGACTGCTCTTTAACTCTTTAAAAAGGAGCAAGCAGTGGAGGAAGGGGAGAAAGCACTCATCTTGCTGAGGCTGGCAAGCAAAGCTGCACTCGTCTTCCCCCAAAAAAGGAACACAAAGTTTCGTCTCTGAGTTCTTTCTGGTGTTGTTGATTTGATGGAAACAGAGGCACAGGCTGTGGTGGCCAAGAGGTCATCTGCCTCGCGGTTCAGAAGGGTGTGTGTCTTCTGTGGCAGCAGCCCCGGCAAGAAGGCCAGCTACCAGCTTGCAGCTACCCAGCTCGGGCATGAATTGGTTAGTCTTCCATCTTGTTGTAATCAGCTCGTCGCCTGTAGGATTTGTAGAATTGATTCAGACCCATCTCCTCTTCGGCTTCGTCTTCCTTGACATCTTTACCCTGCACTATGGTAGAAGTCGTTGGACTCTGATGTGAGGACGAATGCTCTGTTTTTGCAGGTCCAAAGGAACATAGACTTGGTGTATGGTGGGGGAAGCGTTGGCCTCATGGGTCTCGTCTCCCAAGCTGTTCATGATGGCGGTCGTCATGTCCTGGGGTCTCTCTCTCTCTCTCTCTCTCTCTCTCCCTCTCTCTCTTTCTCTCATGTACTCATGTTATTTGGATATGTTGCAGAGTTATTCCCAGGACTCTAATGCCTAGAGAGGTATGTCTGCCTGTTTCTTATTCCTTGCTTCTTCTTTGGAAGTATTAAGCTCAGCATCAGGATTTTTATCTTACAATTTCGACACTTAGATCAGGGGTTCTTATTTACCCCTACGAGAGCATGACCCGACTTCATCTCCTGGGATCTGCAGATCACAGGAGAGCCTGTAGGAGAGGTGAGGGCTGTCTCAGGAATGCACCAAAGGAAGGCCGAGATGGCCCGCCAAGCCGATGCCTTTATAGCTTTGCCCGGTAAACATTACAGCATAACTTTGCATGTACTTTTAGCAACGCAAGTACGTGCGTTTTGTAGATCGATACACTGCATAGCCTTTAGCATCGAACTCTCAACCATGCTTAGGTGGCTATGGAACCCTGGAAGAACTCCTGGAAGTGATTACTTGGGCTCAGCTCGGGATCCACGACAAGCCTGTATACTTAATACATAAACTGTACCGATTCTAACCTTTCGATCACCCTCTCTTGCTTCTCACTCCATCATCTGTGGCTGTGGCTGTGGCTGTGGCAGGTGGGATTGCTGAACGTTGACGGCTACTACAACTCGTTGCTCTCCTTCGTCGACAAGGCTGTGGACGAGGGATTCATCGCGCCCGCCGCACGCCACATCATCATCTCTGCACACACTGCCCACGAGCTGTTGTCCAAGCTCGAGGTACGGAGTCGATCTCTCCTTCCGCTTTATGATCGACGCTGAGAATGCTGGTCTCATGCAGGATTACGTGCCGATGCATGAAGGAGCCGCAGCGAAGCTGAGTTGGGGAGTGGAGCAGTTAGGGCACCCACCCAAAGTGGACATCGCCCGTTGACCTCGGCCGTCCCCCACTCCCTCCGGTACACGTTGACCAACCCTCGTTCCCGAGGCCATTCTAAATTTTATCTCTCTCTTTCCTCTTTCTTCTGCTCACGTCGGTCATCGATGCCCCCCCCTCCTGTTCAGCTTTTTTTTAACTGCTTTGGTTGTAGAAGTGGGTCCCACCGGTGACATGCCCTCCTCACCTTCTGTTCCGGTGGTTGACTTTTTTGACCTCAGACCGTGGGGTCAGATTAAAGTTGGAATCACCCAACAGGAAGTCTTGTCTCCTTCTGTCGGTAACGCTTTTCTTCCTCTTGTTCTGATTCCTCCTCCTCTCGTTAATCTCCCATCTTGATGTGTAGAAAAAGGTTCTTTGTTCTCGAGTGCACCACGATGTATTATCCCGTTGTTTGTTTGTTTGTTTGTGATGAAATAAAAACCTGAGCCGATGTTCCCATCAGAGGGACACTTGGAGGGACAGGTGTGGTGGTGCATTGCACCGGTGCAAGCTCGGGGGGAGATGCAACGTGCACCATCGAGCACCATAGAAAGAGGATCCCGATGGAAAGAGAGCGAGAGAGAGAGAGAGAGAGAGAGAGAGAGAGAGAGGTGTGTGGATAAGGAGAGGAGGGGAGATGGGAGAACTGTGTTCACGTGAGGGAAAACCAAACCATCGATGGAGACATGACGACCCCCTCACACACAGGGCAGCAGATGAGGAGTTGTTTGTGGTTGTTGATGATGATGATTGCATTCCTACCATAAATCTCATTGTAGTTCTTTAGTCATTTTCTTTCTTATTCTTTGCGTACATGTTCCTCGATACAAGAAGAAATCCCGACACCCATCAAAGAAGAGAAAATACATTCCTTTGTGCATAATTTCTTTTGGACTGGACCGAAAAGGCCAAATTAAATCCTGAAGATTTTCGACCAGCGAATTTAATTCTTTATGAGTTGATACTTGCAAGGCAATTAGTAATTCTTCACCAGAGTCTCAAATGGGGTCAGTGTCTGAGTCCTGAAGCCTATCATCTCAATCATGGAATTTCTTGGCTTATTCTTGTCTTCTTATCTGGAAGAATACGGATCCACTTGGCTTTTATGTTCCTAGTTAGTGCAGGTGATATTTTATGTGCTTAGCCACTTCGTTTGTCAACACAGGACGAAGATTTGCTTGAATGTTAGGAAGAAAGATGCTACTTTTAGTCCTTAGAAAAATGGGAGAGGGGTGGTGGGGGGCCCTATTTGCCTATGTTCTTCTTCACCTCAATTGGTGAGCTTCTTCTATGTTCCGACAAGGGATGTCAATTACCTACTCTCTCTACCTCCTACAATCGATAAAATAAAGTCAATCTCGATGAGATAATTAATTCATTAATTTTAAATATAGATCTGAACCATTGCTCTAAAATATTCAATCTGATTTACTCATAGTATAATCATTTATTTATTTATTTATTTATAGTTAGTCAATAATAAGTCGGTATATAAGTTCAAGTTAATAAGATTAAATTGGGATAGTATATTTTTCCTATTATCTTCAGCCGACTCATGGATGATATGTCTAACCTATAAACCTCCGAATGGACTCTTTCAACCAAGAAAGATGTCCCTATAAACCTCCTAATATTT
This sequence comes from Musa itinerans, assembly GCA_001649415.1. Classification (NCBI taxonomy): domain Eukaryota; kingdom Viridiplantae; phylum Streptophyta; class Magnoliopsida; order Zingiberales; family Musaceae; genus Musa; species Musa itinerans. Next base: position 36,031 of record LVTN01001743.1, read on the forward strand.
GAACTTAAACCTCCAAATCGAATCTAGCTTGTCATTATAATTCAATATATGTTGAGTCCTCTCCTAATAATTTAAATTACTGGCCAAACAATAAAGATATTTATTATCGAACAAACAATTTGCTTTCACAATATAAACAAGATAATGAGAGTTGTGACTGATGGCGGAGGGAGGGAGGGAGGGAGGAGGAAGACAAGGACCAATGATTTCCTTTGTACTCCTGTGAACCTTTTCCAGGAGAAGAAGACCACGCTGATGATCCCCAACACAAGGCCTTGAGTGCCACAGTGATATGTTGGTTTGCTTCCCCTCTAAGCGTTCGAAGTGCTCATGGCGATAAAAGCCACTCAATGCCAGCAGTTGTCCTCTTCGATGAATGCATGCATGCATGGTTTAGAGGGTTTCGTTTGCATCTATATCCGACAGTCGAGGCTTGGCATCTATCTATCTTGGAGTTCCACATGCACATGCTGCCTGTTGAGAGCACTGACATGCGATGGGCATAGTTAATAGGTCCAACCAATACCAGTACAGCAAATGGTGTATGATCATTGGCATGAGAAATTAAGATCATATGGATATGGAACAGAGTCTGCAATACCGAATTGTACCGTTCGATACGGGTAATATGTACCGATCCGATAGGCTACGGTACGCGGACCGTCCGCTACCGGTACGATTGATTTTTGACTGTAGTAATGTACTGTAACACCTAGATGTACCGCTCGATACACTGTATCGTACTGTATCAAGTTCATGTCAAAACATCGGTACGGTACGGTATTGCGAAATGTACTCATGTTATTTGGATATGTTGCAGAGTTATTCCCAGGACTCTAATGCCTAGAGAGGTATGTCTGCCTGTTTCTTATTCCTTGCTTCTTCTTTGGAAGTATTAAGCTCAGCATCAGGATTTTTATCTTACAATTTCGACACTTAGATCAGGGGTTCTTATTTACCCCTACGAGAGCATGACCCGACTTCATCTCCTGGGATCTGCAGATCACAGGAGAGCCTGTAGGAGAGGTGAGGGCTGTCTCAGGAATGCACCAGCGGAAGGCCGAGATGGCCCGTCAAGCCGATGCCTTTATAGCTTTGCCCGGTAAACATTACAGCATAACTTTGCATGTACTTTTAGCAACGCAAGTACGTGCGTTTTGTAGATCGATACACTGCATAGCCTTTAGCATCGAACTCTCAACCATGCTTAGGTGGCTATGGAACCCTGGAAGAACTCCTGGAAGTGATTACTTGGGCTCAGCTCGGGATCCACGACAAGCCTGTATACTTAATACATAAACTGTACCGATTCTAACCTTTCGATCACCCTCTCTTGCTTCTCACTCCATCATCTGTGGCTGTGGCTGTGGCTGTGGCAGGTGGGATTGCTGAACGTTGACGGCTACTACAACTCGTTGCTCTCCTTCGTCGACAAGGCTGTGGACGAGGGATTCATCGCGCCCGCCGCACGCCACATCATCATCTCTGCACACACTGCCCACGAGCTGTTGTCCAAGCTCGAGGTACGGAGTCGATCTCTCCTTCCGCTTTATGATCGACGCTGAGAATGCTGGTCTCATGCAGGATTACGTGCCGATGCATGAAGGAGCCGCAGCGAAGCTGAGTTGGGGAGTGGAGCAGTTAGGGCACCCACCCAAAGTGGACATCGCCCGTTGACCTCGGCCGTCCCCCACTCCCTCCGGTACACGTTGACCAACCCTCGTTCCCGAGGCCATTCTAAATTTTATCTCTCTCTTTCCTCTTTCTTCTGCTCACGTCGGTCATCGATGCCACCCCCCCCTCCTGTTCAGCTTTTTTTTAACTGCTTTGGTTGTAGAAGTGGGTCCCACCGGTGACATGCCCTCCTCACCTTCTGTTCCGGTGGTTGACTTTTTTGACCTCAGACCGTGGGGTCAGATTAAAGTTGGAATCACCCAACAGGAAGTCTTGTCTCCTTCTGTCGGTAACGCTTTTCTTCCTCTTGTTCTGATTCCTCCTCCTCTCGTTAATCTCCCATCTTGATGTGTAGAAAAAGGTTCTTTGTTCTCGAGTGCACCACGATGTATTATCCCGTTGTTTGTTTGTTTGTTTGTGATGAAATAAAAACCTGAGCCGATGTTCCCATCAGAGGGACACTTGGAGGGACAGGTGTGGTGGTGCATTGCACCGGTGCAAGCTCGGGGGGAGATGCAACGTGCACCATCGAGCACCATAGAAAGAGGATCCCGATGGAAAGAGAGCGAGAGAGAGAGAGAGAGAGAGAGAGAGAGAGAGAGGTGTGTGGATAAGGAGAGGAGGGGAGATGGGAGAACTGTGTTCACGTGAGGGAAAACCAAACCATCGATGGAGACATGACGACCCCCTCACACACAGGGCAGCAGATGAGGAGTTGTTTGTGGTTGTTGATGATGATGATTGCATTCCTACCATAAATCTCATTGTAGTTCTTTAGTCATTTTCTTTCTTATTCTTTGCGTACATGTTCCTCGATACAAGAAGAAATCCCGACACCCATCAAAGAAGAGAAAATACATTCCTTTGTGCATAATTTCTTTTGGACTGGACCGAAAAGGCCAAATTAAATCCTGAAGATTTTCGACCAGCGAATTTAATTCTTTATGAGTTGATACTTGCAAGGCAATTAGTAATTCTTCACCAGAGTCTCAAATGGGGTCAGTGTCTGAGTCCTGAAGCCTATCATCTCAATCATGGAATTTCTTGGCTTATTCTTGTCTTCTTATCTGGAAGAATACGGATCCACTTGGCTTTTATGTTCCTAGTTAGTGCAGGTGATATTTTATGTGCTTAGCCACTTCGTTTGTCAACACAGGACGAAGATTTGCTTGAATGTTAGGAAGAAAGATGCTAGTTTTAGACCTTAGAAAAATGGGAGAGGGGTGGTGGGGGGCCCTATTTGCCTATGTTCTTCTTCACCTCAATTGGTGAGCTTCTTCTATGTTCCGACAAGGGATGTCAATTACCTACTCTCTCTACCTCCTACAATCGATAAAATAAAGTCAATCTCGATGAGATAATTAATTCATTAATTTTAAATATAGATCTGAACCATTGCTCTAAAATATTCAATCTGATTTACTCATAGTATAATCATTTATTTATTTATTTATTTATAGTTAGTCAATAATAAGTCGGTATTATTATGATCCGATCCCGTAGAATAAGTGATAGGATTGAAGATATAAGTTCAAGTTAATAAGATTAAATTGGGATAGTATATTTTTCCTATTATCTTCAGCCGACTCATGGATGATATGTCTAACCTATAAACCTCCGAATGGACTCTTTCAACCAAGAAAGATGTCCCTATAAACCTCCTAATATTTGAACTTAAACCTCCAAATCGAATCTAGCTTGTCATTATAATTCAATATATGTTGAGTCCTCTCCTAATAATTTAAATTACTGGCCAAACAATAAAGATATTTATTATCGAACAAACAATTTGCTTTCACAATATAAACAAGATAATGAGAGTTGTGACTGATGGCGGAGGGAGGGAGGGAGGGAGGAGGAAGACAAGGACCAATGATTTCCTTTGTACTCCTGCGAACCTTTTCCAGGAGAAGAAGACCACGCTGATGATCCCCAACACAAGGCCTTGAGTGCCACAGTGATATGTTGGTTTGCTTCCCCTCTAAGCGTTCGAAGTGCTCATGGCGATAAAAGCCACTCAATGCCAGCAGTTGTCCTCTTCGATGAATGCATGCATGCATGGTTTAGAGGGTTTCGTTTGCATCTATATCCGACAGTAGAGGGTTGGCATCTATCTTGGAGTTCCACATGCACATGCTGCCTGTTGAGAGCACTGACATGCGATGGGCATAGTTAATAGGTCCAACCAATACCAGTACAGCAAATGGTGTATGATCATTGGCATGAGAAATTAAGATCATATAGATATGGAACAGGGTCTGCAATACCGAATTGTACCATCTGGTATGGGCGATATGTACCGGTCCGATAGGCTACCGGTACATGGACCGCCCATTATCGGTACGGTTGATTTTCGACTGTAGCAATGCACTATGGCACTGCTACAGTGCTCGATACACCTAGATGTACCACTCGATATACTGTACCATACTATACCGAGTCCAGGTCAAAACATCGGTACGATACAATATTGCAAACCTTGATATGGAATATAATTCATTTGAATGGGGGCGGTGGAGGATCCAACCTTGAAAGATGTCACTCACTCAATCTATCCATGTCTCAAAGTAAAAGCTCATTAGAAGATCAAGTTAAGCAAAAAAAACTTTTTATCATTTTCATGAAGGAAATAGCTCAACATAAGGCCACCTTTCAAAAAAGGAAGATAAATTTATTTTATAAAACCTCGATTCTGACTGGTTGGATCAAAGAAAAAATCAAAAAAATGAACCCTCAACCAGTTTAATTTATCAATTAAATTGTTTGATCTTTAAAGAGATTGAAATATTCTCGACTTTTAATTTATTAACAAATACATATTTTTTTTCAAAATTATTTATTTTTTTATTATAAGGATGAGAGAGAACCAAATTTGAATATATTTGTTACTTTTTAGTCTCTGAATGTGTCTATTAAATTCCTATCATTCTCTTTCGCTATATTTAAGAAACCATTTGTAGTTCGGCTAATTGATTATCAATTCAATTGAGAATTAAATTTAATCTTGTCAATGGCCGCTCCAATTATGATAATTATGGATAAAACTTGATATGTTTACATGTTATTGGGTTAAATAATAATAATAATAATAATATCTTTCATGAGAGCATGCAAGAACTGTGTAACAGGATCTACTAAAACTATATAACTTGGGGGATGGAACACCATCATTGCTTCATAGTTCACATGTCCTGTTTCAGATAACATTATAGAATACGGGATTTAGACTTTCAGAAGGTCAACGCAACATGCCTACAAGGCTACAAGAACTGTAGGTCAACTTTTATCCTCACTTGGGGGACAGCTAATAATGAAGTACACCTCCTTGTAGGAAATATGAACAAGTCTATTCATTTGCTACCATCAAAGCAAAAAAAAGTAAAACATGTACTTCCAATCAATCAAATGCCATCCTGAAGGATTCCAAGTTGGCAGGAAATGATATCTGTACAAGTAAGCTCTGCATGCTAGTCTTTTAGCATGGTTTGATTGATGGAAGCTGGCAATATCAAGTTAGACATTGAAAGAGAAAGATGAGGATGAGAATGATATGCTTCTTTAGCTATTTCTCATCCTTTGAGATTGTTTGGTGTAAATTGTTAGAATAGAAAATTAAAACTACGTTTAACTTGATTATTAAAAAACAAAATCAAATTACACATGGAAAGAAAAGATTCAGAATAATAATTGGATGTGAAATATGCTTTTAAGGGAGAGACAAATCCCAAGATTGTGATTTTTATATTCCTTGATTGTTTCTTTCAACTTTGAGTTGTAGACTAACCCTGGTTTATCAAACCCAAGTTATATAATAGTTTCCTTCTCTTTCTCAATCATATTCTAAACATATATCACTAGATTGATGGAGAATTATTATGCTGTATCATATAAATGTTCCTTTAGGCTCTCTAGATTTATGAGAGTTTATAAAAAATAATTTTGTTGAACTGAATTAATAAAAAAAGGCAGAAACAGTTGAAAGATTAAAGGAAGAAAGAGAAGAAAGCTTTCTTCAAAATTTAATATAGATTGATGATATAATGTTCTCCAGATTATTATTCTAATAAATATATTAAAAAACTTACAAAATACTTCAAAAAAAAAATTGATGATGGAAACAAAGTAAG